>JABFVB010035522.1:0-12296 GCA_018812205.1 Adelognathus sp. PSUC_FEM 10030001 | reverse complement strand
TTTTTTGTTATGAAAATAAATTTTCAATATTGGGAACTATGTAGGTCCATGATGAATTTCATCGGGGTTATCGGTATTTCACTCGCGTGATACGAAAAAAAGGGAAAAAAAATCCGACTTTTCCGCGGCATGTGTGTCATTCTTGGATAAAACTAGCGAAGCTTTCCGACTCGTGTTTCTTTCACTTATATATTTTCACTCACCTCTCGTTACTTTCACTAAATCCTCACGGAGAATGCATAAAGTTACTGTGGCGTTAACGGGCGGCAGTAAACATTTTTATGAGTTCGTAAAGATTAAGTGAGACGCGAGGGACGTTTAGCCCGGCTTGGTTGACGTTGAGCTGCCATGTCGTATCTGGCACTGTATATGTGCTTTCGGAACAGTCGCGTTTGTTGCTCTGTCGTCGGGTGGTGCACACGGTATGTATACGAACGTATCAAGTCCGATAACGAGACGTCGTTGACGCTGGTGCTATGTATTGCCCGATAGCATTGCTATTAACAGTATGACGGGAGAGGGGGACTTTTTGATGGCTCCTTATGGCACCTCTGATGAAAAGACCAGCAAGGGCACTCAAAAGCACCCTGTGCCACATCTCCGTCAACGTCGAAACATCGCGGTAGTGGAACTTCCCATTATTTATTTTAATCCCGCATCCGAAACTTCATCATGCACCTCCTTGGACATGTCAGAGTTTATTATTTCAACGATACGTATCGCATGAGGAGCGTATTATTATCCTCCTACAAACATGATTGTCATCAAACATCGGACATAGGCAGGTCTTTTGAATGGAAGTATTTTGATTCGGCTGTGCGAAACTCGTGTATCTTTGATGATTCTTGCTACGGGGATACACGTGTACGGTGTACAGAGCAGTACACATCCTTGAATCTACTATGATATGAATATTTCTCCGAATATATATCGTGTAGACACCATATGTGAATGCCTTGGCAATGCACGAGCTCGCCGTCTATCATCAAGAGCAGTGAACCGGCCCCGTTCTGTCACTGGATACAAAGGATCATTCTATGCATCCACAAGTGAGCACCATGTACCGCGGATGGTTCTAGGTATTTTCGAGGTCTACGGTATTTCCACTTTCCAGGACTTTGCTCGCGAGATCGCATATAAATTGCCAATACCATTCTCCGGAGATGAAACCAAAGAGGCGGTCTCGCTGGCGATTCGTTCGAAACAGAGTGAGCTCTTCTGGCATCCGATAATACACGAATGGAGTGTTTCTCGTAATTACAATACAATTGGACCATCAATTGGTCAATGAAATTCGATGAGTCCAACAGATGATTTATCGGAAGCGTGAAAGTGAAGAAAAATTGGCCACGATTTTTGCCGAATCACTTCTCGTTCCGAGATTATTCCTGGCATTATCTTCGACTACGTTGAATGGCCTGACAGGGGAGAGAGATTCTTCTGGATTACTTTATACCGTGTTGGTCGGATTGAGCGAAGGCCGCACGAACACGAGACGGAACTTCAATATTGACTGAGGCAACCTCACTCTGTTTGGCCTCGACACCCTTTCCTTTATAGTCGATTCGAAAGCCCCAGCGTCGGCGAGCTCCCTCTCGGCAACAGACTCGAGGCTCTCGCTCTTCTCATGCTGGCGCGCGTCTCATCCTCGAGCTTAATTCAAGACTCGCCGTCGATGTCTTCCGAGCTCGAGCCGATAATCGTTTCCCCACGAGAGCGGATGTACTGTTCTCAACTTTTCCTCTCGTCTCGCTCTTCTTCCTCTTACTGCCCGTCGTACCTTTTCCACACTCATCCCTGTTTCGTCCTCCCACTGGCCTGCAAAATTCGGAGGGACTTCTCTTCGTTCCGCGACCGCTTATTCACCCGGTTGGTCGTTTCGTGAGATTCATTTTGGTGCGGCAGCATTGCTGTCATAAGTTTCGCAGCTTGCCTTGAATTAAGTCTGTGTATCAACGATAAAGAATAGTTGCCGAATTCCAACAACATGTGCAGAAAAAGCGTATAATAGGTCGAATACAAAATTCAAATGAGTCCCGTGTGGAAATTCAATTTTGAATTTAAAAAATAAGAGTGGAACTTGATGCGAATTATCAATCCTTCCCGAAGGGATAAAAATCTGACATGAATCACCCGTGATGGAATCGATGGGAACATTGATTTATTTGTTCAACGATTGATCAATTCATTTTCTCAATTATATATGACGCTTTGAAGAATTTTTTGGGAACTACTAGAGTGGTTGCTAGCCTTTTTAGGACAAAAATCCTGAAACCAATTGCGCAATTTGCCGAAAAAAATCATATGTATTCGAAAAGCAAATGAATCATATCCTTCAGAGAAATGAAGTCTTCTGAAGATTTGTTCAATCATCATAGTTCCCTGGCGAGGGGATCGCCAGCGCTTGTCTAGCCAAAACTCCACAAAAAAACATTGTATGTACCTTATTCGTAGCGAGGGGCTAGTTGGAATAAGCGATAGCTATATAGAATAAGCTGGAAATTTTCCTCGCCAGAGGCTAGCTAGGGCATGCCAGGCGAAAACTCTGCAAAAAAAAACCATTGCAAACGTTACCATCGTAAAAGCGTGGCGAGCGTTGCCAAGCAAAGATGTTATGACACGAGACATTTGAGACTTCTGGCAGCTAGGCATTGTCTAGCCACTGTCCATTTCTCTTGTATGCGTCAGGCCAGCTATAGGCTGGATTCAATACCGCTCTAGACGGACAAATTGCTACACGGGGTCAAAATGCTTCGGAATTAATGCGTTGGAGGCTTGTTAGCCGCGAAAAGAATTTCAACGCGAGTACTCGACTGTGCACGACGTGTCTCGAACAGTACATCGAAATAGACGGTTCTTATTTCCCGCACACGTGATCGTGCCCCTGACTTTTTGCCTCTCCGCGTCCATTCTGGTACTCATTCTCATCGGCCATGCGAACAGCGGTAGTTCAAGCAACGCAAGGTGCAACGTACCTTCGTTAGCCGCCAACCCAATGAATAATTAGTGATCGGCTCCGATCGTTGGGCTGTGCAAAAAACGGTCTGGCATCAAATGTCAAACCGTCCACCTTTCTGGTTTCCGATTCATCTCGTTAATTCTGCTCCGTTCCAAGGATAGGGGATATGAGATGAAAATCGACATTTCCTTCCCTTCCTATTGCGAAAAACAATCATGGAATCCGATGGACCTGACAGGATTGAGTTTTAAAGTTGAATTCGACTTCAGTCCATTCGAGCTGTATTCAGCTTTAGAAAAAAATGCAACGGTTCGATTGGCGCGGATGACCAGGTCGGGCTGACCTCGGAATTCAGATGGGAACTATTTTTTGATTGAACTACCAAAGCATGATCCACAACATTGTGGAAAAACATGACTGGATACACCGCCAGAACCCTTAAGCCAGTCGTTCGGCTTCAAACTGTGCGCGGAATAACAGCGTTTGTACCGCACAAATCGCAAAACAACAACCGTTGTACGTTATTGAAATTGCGAGAAAAACCCACAATTTTTTCCATGACACAGAAATATGTTACTCCAGTCTAGGAGTCCCAATTTTCACGATTGTCCGACTTGTTGAAACATTGTTTTCTCTTCCCTTTTCGGAGCAACGTCAATCGGCGTAGCTTGAAGTTACTTCGAAATTAATTTCGAAATGGCGTAGCCAGATTCGCCGACACGATTCCATGGTATTATCGATCGAATAAATTTCTCTGGCACATTCGCAAAATTCGGGCTCGCAAATCCGCGATAGGACCAAATCCGGTACCCACGGATTTCAGTCGTTAAATTTTTCGACCTTTCGTGTCGCCACATTATTTAACGGCTATTCGACTGCCTCGGATTTTACGTGCACCGCCTGGTACGAATTTGCGGCTCGGCCCCACAACACGAAAGGGTACAGCTAAATACGCGAACATGGCGCAGTCAAATCAGGACTCTGATTCTGACATCTATAAAGCTGTGTCTATGCTTTCTATCGTTTTCTAACGTATATTTGAAAATAAAAGTATAAAATCATCACAACGATTTCGAAACCTTTAAATTCCTTGCAATGTTTCGGTCGATTGCTCCACGAAATGTAACAAAATAGGCGGAACGATATGCGCTGCCTGGAATAAATTACAAATTTCACCCTCCGGAAAGACAATACAGCTGCGATCAGTTGCAATGAATTTGTGGTGGAACGACGGTCTGCGCCAATGAGTGAATGGAAACAGCACCCGTCAATCCGTTTGCCATCCGAGTTTCGTTCCATCCCGATCGAACGAGGCGGGAGCGATGGCAAAAGGTTATTAATGACATTGTTTCGAACGCTTTTCCGATAGCATCCCGTGTCCGGTGCGCAGTGGAACATAACTTTTTCTTTTTTTTTGCCGCTAAATTGTGTCGTCGAAAAACGCTTATGCATCTCTCGACGTGGAAAAATATTAAACGAACAATTGGAAGTCATAGGTACCGTGGGACGAGCGTTGACGGCCGTCTACCAAGAGCGATCGTTACCCGGTGATTTTTTTTCTCGCGTTCCACGTCGGATCGTTAATTTTTGCTTGTTTATTTTTTGCCCCCTCCCGCGCTCGCTCTCGGCCTGTCACACCGATCGGTTCGCCCACGTGTTATTTGCCGCGCGAGTACGTGACGTTCGACCGTTCGTTGCGACCCGAAAAAAAAACGGCGCCGATGCTGATCTCTCACGTCGCCATCTAATCCATCGGTCGACCAACGTGTGGCATTACTTAGTATCGAGAATGGTGTCATGCGCGAGGGCGAATTCTGCAACGTTGTATATTTGTCCGATTGGAGAAATCGCGCGAGTCACGGGCCCTCACTGATCGTACTCTGTGAACAGTGCAAACACACTTATGGTCCGACCACCCGATGAACCTACCGCTATTCCCTGATGGAATACGATATAGAACGAGTACAACGATTACCGCAGTGCGGTGACGCCTGTTTCGTTAATTAATTGAAAGAGTAATCGTGCTGCGAATCAATGCGCAATCCAAAATGATTCCAACACACGAAATATACCTCTATGAGTATACGCATTTAACAAATTAGTATGCATTGTCATTCGTTCATACACGAGTGCATATATTCATATCGTTACGGACAAGACTCGACTCGGGTGAATGAAAACGAGATTCTATACCTACCGATTTTTTCGCTAGCGGCATGTATTTATCGACTATACCCAGAGCATTTTTCTTTTAACGATCCATTGTTAGACTCGCAACGAAGTTATATGACTGTATACCGATGATTATGACACGTAAGGATTTTTTTTCTCCCGTTCAACGAACTATAGAATATGTACGACGAGGTGGTTATATCCGCGGCCCGGCACATTATACTCGAGTGAAGTACAAGGCTGAATCGTCAGTGATTGATAGTAATAGCTCTCGATAACTCGAGATGGGTGAGATTCAGCTTCGCGATTGGAGGATTCTACGATCGGCTGCTTCGCGCTACTCTCGGCATCCTTGACGTGCTTACCGACCGATACTCTCCCCCTTATGGTAGCTGAAATCCGGCGCGTCCTGAATAAGCCATACACATCGGTTCTAGATATATACTCCACAGCGTCGAATCCATCTTGTCGAGATAACGCGAGATTCGCGATATCCTCCCGACGTTCGGATGAACGCGCGTATAAGATCTGTGACAAGATTGCGTCGTTCGTCTGACGTACACTCCTCGCGATTACTTGTTCATCTATTCGCGATTGAATTTTCGTATTGGAGAGATATTTTCAATGTTTCGTTCAAAAAAATTCAAAATACAGAGAAAAGCTTGTGTATCGTGGTATAATCTGACGGCACTGTTGGACTATGTGTAGTGACGAACGTTTCGTGTTCCACTTATTTTCTAACAGCGAGTTTTATGGTCCATTTCGATCGACTTCCTTCCATTATTTTGCAGTTTCGTTCTTTTGTATTTTTTTTCCCATTTTTCGCCGAAGTGCCCATCGAGGACTACCGCTCGAAAAATCCTGCACACACTATCTACCAACTTCACAGTATATTTCCAGAGGTATTTTTAACGCTCGCGAGCCTCTCGCGAAGCTCTGTCGATCTCTTTCTTCCTCTCTCTCTCTGTTGCGCGCGCGTAAAATTCGCGCGACTTTTATAGACAGCGGGACAAGATTTACGGGAATTTTAACAGTGGGTTCCGGTCCACACGGAGGCCTGCTACCGCCCCGTCATAAACAATGCCTTTTGTTCGTGGAAGAATCGATCGGAATGCCGGACAGTTCCGACTCACCCTTTCCATCACATCTATATTTGTCTGTCTGTCTGCCCGTCTATCCGCTCCAATATCTACGTCCATTCGTCGTTTCACGTTCGCTCTATTTATTCATCGATCGTCAATTTTTGCAACATTTTTGTTGAAACGTTGCAATCATCGCACTGCGCGTAAAAACTCGAACGGTACGCAAACAGAAAGTTCAAGCAAAGTCCCATTTTCCACCTCAGTTTTGGAAAATTTACTCCATATTTAATGTCAAATTTTTAACTCGTTTTCGCAGAGGTTCGTACGACGTTGCTTCGAATCTTTCCGAGCCCTGCATGCACAACCTCGGAGATGCCCATGGCTAAGTTTGAACACAGATATGAATCAAACCTCAAAGTAAAACAAATATAGCAGTACACCCATCATTATTTGATCACAATTCAGCAAGCGTGTCTTGACGACGGATTCTCTGATAATACGAGTGAATGTTTATGTATGAACGTCTATGAACCGGTATTCGAACACGGAAGCACAGAGTTTGTTTGCTTACCTTACGCCACCAATCAGCGCTAATAGTATAGCAACTGGAACGTCAGAGTACTCTACAAAACAGACCCCTCGTTATTCCAGTGGTTGGAACTGTCGGTACATAGTTTAAACTTGGAACATTCAGTTCGTCTTGTGATGCTCGAGTTGATACACACAAGCGAACTATCGAACGGGCGATGTAGAGGACGTGAGCTCCGTGACCGGACGAAAATATGATCACGTGCCAAAGCTGCTCGTGACAGATCACCGCGCCCATACCCCGCCTAGCTGTTGCCTGTGACATCGCCCTATGACGTCGTCTTCCGTAACAAATCGATCACTGGATAGCAAAAAAATCGTAATCAACACCATTGTATAGCTGATCAATCCAGCTTATATCATACAAAGCAATAAAGCTGTTGATTGATTTTTTTCGCCACGTTAACCATAATGGCTGCCGTGGTGGATTTCATCGTGATATTCACTCACTCCTTGAACTCTTTGCAAGTTATCGATAGGCAAACTCCCGATCCCGATTACACGAAGCCACGGAGGTTTGATCCGCTTTGAATTCCCCAAGTGGAATTATTACCGCTCTCGAAAAATTGTGAAGTACGTGGTGCTTGTGATTCAGAGTCACGTAACCATCTTTCGGAGAATTATGCAGTCATCACTGACAACGCGAATCTTATGAAATTCCACAGCTCCACGGATATGAACGAGTTTCTCGAAGGTGAAGAAGAGATGAAATACCTCAAAGTGAGCCGGATGAACTTTACAACATCGGCTTGTCGTTGAATCCAGAGATCAACGAACGATACACGGATTACCATATTTTCGTGCATTCTTCAGTGCTGGAGTCCGTAGTGCAGTGGATACATCGCGTTCACGTGAGTGGCGTCCCAAGGGATCGCCCCGTGAATCTTATCGACGGACACATTAGCTCGCGGGAATCGAAGTTATAGCAAGATTTGCACTAGCGACAAACGCGCCACAGTGTAAATTGTCGTTGGTCGAAACCAAATCGTCATCACCGTCAGTAATGACTGGAGTGAGGTGGCGTTCGGGTCGTGGTGTTAAGCTCTCGCCGGATAAATGTGCGCGATGTATTATTACGCGAGCAAGCTGACTGCGGCGGCCCTGAGCGCGGGGCTGCGCGGCGGCGGTAGCTCAGGTGGTGGCGGTGGAGGCATATGCCGATGCCACGAAATGGAGAGGGCCCAGGAACCACGGACACCGAACCGGTCGCAGAGCGTCGCTACCCTGCCGCCTCCACCACCTCGAGCACAACAAAATCCAAGACCGCCGAAGGTAAATCTCGGGGCCACCACTTCCAGTGAGCACGTCGTTGCGACCGCCAGCATCGAACATCCGAGGTCAAATCAGCATCATCGACACCGTACAAAGCACAAGGTAGGTTTTCACGAAGCAGAATGGGTCCCACGTGAAAAATGCATGCAGCTTGTAAAGAAACATTTTCAAATTTCGTTCCCTAGTCTGGAGGTCATTCTCAGCGATACTCGTGAGATGATCGAGAAGTATAGCGCGAAATTTGGTTCCTCACGCATGTCCGAAATATAGGCCACACCTACGTGTGACAATTTCTCCCGAACTCTTTCTCTTTCGCTCGGGGGAAGTCATGTGAACCGGCCATGCATAGGCTCCTGGAAACCTTCAGATGCCCCCCAGATTTAAGAACGCTGCGTCTCGCAATATGTCTCTACGTTAGTTATTCCTCAGTTGAATGAAAATCTTTCCGGCACATCGATATCACCAACGAAACTCTTTTCTGGGCATACCACCGTCAGCATCACTCAGGCAGCCGAACGAGACGCATCGTGAAAAAAGAGCAGCCGCGTGAATGATACTATTCCCGAAGGCGAACAACGAGCTCAATCAACATTCATCGGAAATCCGTTCTGCCAGTCTCTTCGAGAATTTCGTCTCTGCTTTTCGTCCCGCTACGAAATAACTCGATGTTCTCATATCCTGCACCAGTTACTCCAGAAGGCTGAAAAGCCCCGGGTAACTCGCGGTGATACAACACTCCGCCAATTCGCATTCCTGCCTATTTTAGCACGGTCCGAGCAATCGCCTTTTTTCGTCAACTCAATGTCATAAATTCACATGTATTTGTCTCTAATACGAAGTTAGTATACGACCGATCGGTGGCTGATAATTCCGCGATGCTTCATAAATTGCCTTGCATCAACTCCTTTGTCATACTATTCCTTGAAGAATATCTTTAGGACGATGGAATGAGATCTTTATGTTCTCCGTTTTAACGACGATTCAATTGGGAGATATGTACGATGACTCCCCCACTTTAAGAACAGTGCGTGGGAACCCAACGAATGAACATCTTTGTACCCGTTCCTCAACGAAAAATGTTGATTCACTGCCAGGGTTCATTCAATGTGTGACGGAACAGCTTTGCATGCAAGTGAATGATTCGACGGATTGAAACATACGCGTGACAATAGCGCAGTGGTAAGGGCCTCACCTTATCAGACCGATGTTTGAGTCCTTGGCTTCCATATTTTCTATCATTCGTCTTTAGACTACCCATCCTATCGTCGGCCGTGACCGATTTGTGAACTTTTCGTCCAGTCGTTAGAAATGAGTAGGGCATCTCAATGAAAAAAAACGAAATTTTCTTTGCACACGTGTTGAATGGCGCTCGTGAAGCTGTGCCTTGGGCATTGAATCGACTTTCCAGTGTATCAGACAAAACTGATTCTCGAGCTGCCGAGTCACCAAGTTCACAGCCACCAAGTACTCGCGATAAGAGAAGTGAATTCCAACGAGGGCACTTGCCGCCAAAGTTTGTTCGCTCCGATCCTTGAATACGAGTTCGTATATGAGCCGGGTAGACCGGCGCTCGGTGAACCGAAACGACGGATTTTCAGTCTCTCACAGCAGGTCGGGAATTCGTTAAGATCCGTCGTAAACTCATGGTCTCGGCAACGCGGGAAACGTGTCGTACGTTTCGTGAGCGTATCGAGACTCGTGTTTCGAGACATGATCACGGAACTTGCTGAATTTCACGAGTTTCCCCGCTTGTCACGCGTCGTTCGCAGTCCATCTGTGTGCTACCGTGTGCGTGTTTGCGTCTCATCCGTTTCCAACGCTTCCGAACTCGGGTACAATCTCCGCGAGCTATTCGACGTCTATGTCGTTAAATTGTTCCGTTAACAGGAAGCGTGTGTCGAACAAGCGGAGAACCCCATTCCAGAATGATCTTCCGACAACCGGTAAATAGCGCGCGGCAAACTGCTTCTCGAATCAGCCTGGCATTGTTTGTGAAAGTAATTCAAGCCGTGAAGTACAGCCAATCGGTATGATGGGAGTCTTGTGGGCACCGCATGCGATGAATGTCTCATTGAGTATTTTTCCAATACATTACTCTTCAAAATCTGTACTAATTCGACAAACATTAAGATCCACACTGCTCGAAAAAATAAAATTACGTGAGATTGAAACGTTACGAACCGAGGAACAGAGTGAGCGTTTTCAGCCCTTTTCTCGCGGCTGGTGTGACTTTTATTCCACGATAGTTTTGGCATGAACACCGGTGTAAGCCAATTCATCCAAAAGAGCCTGATTCCTATGTGGACGTGGGGCATAGAATAATGCATGTGGAAAACCAAAATACTCCGACCCTGCTCTCGTCTCGCATCCACGGTACCTTGAGCACCAACTTCTACTGTAAATTGAAACTGAGCGAAGGTTCTTGATGTTGAGGAAGATGGAGGCAGCAAAGGCGTACACCGCAAGAATGGTAAGACCGAAAAGTTTAGAGAGGTACAGGGATGAGCGGGCAACCGCCACAGTGGCAGAGAGAAGCGGCAAAAGTATTACCACCAGAAGCCACTAACGGATGCTGAGATGAAAAGGGGAGAAAAGCTCGGGGCTAGAGATGAGCTTGGAGCGACGATGGTCGCGCGAATTATTTTTAACATGCAAACGCAACAGGCTCACCTTTCCTGCTTTGGCTACCCTCCAAAGATCCTTTGAACCATGCCGATATCGAGAACGCAGCCGCGGCAAGCAAACCTCCATAGTTCTCATGGACAACGACGATCTGGGTCACGTGGATTTGATAATAGTGGACAGGAAACATAACGGTCTTTGTTCCCCTTCGCCCTTTCGCCCTTCGGCCCTTTTCGCGATGATGTGTTATCAGAAAATGGCCGTATGCAATTCACGATGCAATAGATCGAGCTTCTTGCTTCATATTGTTGGACGCACAACGTCTCACAACTGAGACCTCCATCGACGCGCCCTTTTCCGTTACGAGAACCGCTTGAAAACGGGAAAGTTGTGGCTTGGTCAGTCCTTGTAACAAGAACTTCAGGGCCTTTAATTACAAAGAAAAAAAAATTACCACCGAGGCTACAGAACCTTCACTCGAGGCAAAGTTGATTATAATTTTCAACCTCCCGAGACTCCCGGCAGGTCGCAGAGAAGCTGCAGTGTTCAACGATTCTTGGCATAACGGCCTACCACTACATACCCCTTACCTTTTTCTTTCCTTTACTCCATGATGTACAACATACCGTCTAACCCTTCAGTTTACTCCTGTATTCACATTCTGAAAAAAATGTAAATGCATGGTAGAGTTATTTATGGTAACATAAATCTTTCTTTGGTTCATCAATGAATATTCGTCACGACCTCTGTGCCCATATTATCACGTGCATAGCATATAAACTCGAAAGTAGTATTTTTCCCAGAATGTGAGCGTGGTGAGGGCTTCTCTGCCGTTGGCTCATTCCGTCGTTCATCGTCTGCCTTTCCATCACGTAGCCCTGTCCCTCTTGAACTTTAGCGACACTCAATGTTCCGTCAACTGTTCCATCATCGATGAAGTTCCACCCGAACGGATTCCATGGTCACATCGGTAAATGAATTCCGTTTTACTGGAATTCGTTCTAAAGTCCTCAAATTCTTTGTCCCAACCGTCGGTAATTTTCTTCGTCAAATCATCTCTTTACTATTCGGCATGAAGGCGCAATTCATTTGAGAATAAATCGAAGAGTAATTTCCGTGGTCGCGGCGAGACCCACACCTGCAAATATCCTTTCAGATTCTTGCTACAGGGATTCGTATCCTACCGCGAAAGCTCTGCTAACGGCGAGTGCTTCGTCCACAGTTCGCCATCGCGTCATTATCGAAGAAATCTTGGTGAAAGAGCTGGCCAGTTTGAGCGTAGAGTTTCTGAATTTCAGCGTAGTTAGAGTGTCGCGCTCCGTCGTCGGTGTGCGGTGAAAACTGCGTGAAGGTGGTATGAAATGGAGGGTCGGGGTGTAACTATGTGCAAGGGGCTAGCTAGTTTTTTTTTCCGGTCGACTCGTACGAAGTGCCTCAGGGCGTCGACGAGAATTCGTTGAAACTTTTGCAACGTTGCCGCGTCGGCCTTACATGGAACATTGCTGGTCGTCCGGCACGACAACGATTGCCATTGCGGTGGTTCTCACTACCTTTCTTTTTCAGAGTCGCCAAAACTTCTTTTCTATTTCTTTATTTTTTTT
>JABFVB010034411.1:0-12305 GCA_018812205.1 Adelognathus sp. PSUC_FEM 10030001 | reverse complement strand
CATGTGAATAAAAATTTCCAACGTTCGCGCTGTTGAATTTCAGTTTCTTTTTACATTTTAGCGATCGATGTGCAAACAATGTATGAGAAATGCAACGAAATTTGGGTACCCCATTCTGCCCTAAGCGATATTTCTGTTCGAACAGTAAAATTCTGACTTGACACCATTGATTAAAACGTTATGAGTGTAGCTGTAGCTGCAATTTTCGATCAGCTTCCCGATTTTGCCCCGGTCTCTCCCATGTCTAGTTGTAATAAATAAACTCCTTCGTCGGTGTCGTTTTTTTTCTTCACAGCGAAAATATCGCAGTCTATCGTCACGGAGAATCGACGGCATCCGACAGATCGGAGCTGATAACTATCGTTGCTCAATCAGTGGTCGCCCAGTGGATCGGTGTTCTCGTTTATCCGAAATCTTGGACGCAATCGTGGCTTTACAGAGCCGCGGCAAGCTACATAGCCGATCTGGTCGTTGACGAAATCGAGCCGATGTGGCGATCTAGCGATCGACGACTCGCCGAGAATCTCCTCTGGTCCGTCGGCGATGGCGAGTATGCCTCCTCGCCGGCTATGAGTTTACTCATTCTCGACATCTGGAGCAACGGGTTGTACCGGTGGAGGGATCATCTGATCGTTCGTCGAGCCAAATTGGTGATGAGAATGATTCACCAACTGCACCGATACGCCAGAGTCACCGAGATGCTGAAAAAGTGCTTGGAACGACGGTAAATTACAGCTTGTAGGATCGCAAAAGTCGCAATCGCGAGACTGTCGATTTTGATCTTGTGAAAAGATAAAAATCGGCGTCGCGCCGCGGTAACGAGAATTTTTGGGGTGACGATTGTTTCGCAGGATCGATAAGAAATATGGGGCAATACCGGCCGAATTCGTCAACAGTAAAGATAATCCATACACAGCGATGGTTACCAATGATTGGCTACGAAATCCCGGTACACCTGTCCTTCATGTTTCCTTCAACGCGACCACGTCGGAAATCGACATACGTCAGGTACGCCTGATTATAAATTCTTACCACTCGAATTCACAGTCCGCTTTTCGTGAATCACAGCTCCGTTCCACTCACAATATTATGCTCAAATAAGAGTGACGCCGGATCAATTCAGTCGACAGTTTGATAATTGACGAAAAAAAACAAAAATACCATTTCTGCTTTGTATGTTTTTTTTTGTTGTATTTGTTCAGTGAGATAAATGAAACGATCGTATTCAAGATTGGCCGTTGCAGGAACGATTCTATGCTCTCGGCCCGTGGAGTAAGTTGCCCCATCACTGGTTAATACCGATAAGATGCTACGAGATAAAATCGGGAAGATATAGGCATGAATGGATATTACCAAACATCACGATAACCAAAGCACTCGGATGGATGAAATTGTGTCTCCTGAACGGCACCAGTGCAGGTAGATGTGAACTACACGGCAAATGAATAACAGACGATAATCGTCATTATTGTTGTCGATTTTTCACACCAATATGAACAGGATGAGTAGTGGGTGTACGTGTGCAAACTATTAGTTGAATGCACAAATGATTTTCCACTTTGCATGCGATACCTATCACAGATTGGTGAACGAAGAATCAATAATTCGCAGCTCCATTTCGCGTCAGCTATCCCATCGAATGGTGGACAGAGATCGGCGAAACATTGCAGAAGTCCCCTCTGGCTGTGAATGAGATGCAGCGGATGCGTCTCATCGACGACGCACTCGCGCTCGTTCTAGCTGGTTACAGAGAACCCGATGTTTTCCTCAATTTTACGCGTTATCTGGAAAACGAAATTGATTATTTTCCGTGGTTGGCAGCGGCGAAGACTTTCCAAAAGCTTCGAAGTATCCTCAAATTCGACGATAGCGAAGGACCAATTGAGAAGCTACGGGTCAGCTCATATTCGCCTCTCAACGCCGCTGCGTTCTTCGTTCATTTTACATTGCATCCATTTTTGTTTTGCTCAGATGTACGTTTTGCACTTGTTGAGTAAAGTACACGGCCATGTGGGAATGGAGCCGATCGAGGGTGAAAATGACGTCGCGAAGTTGCACCGAGAGAATATAATGAATTTGGCTTGCGGCTTCGGTCACGAAACGTGTCTGAAAGTGGCTAAAGAAAAATTGCACTGCACTTTGGACGCGATGGAGAGTGGCGCGAATCCTTGGAGCGGATGCAAAGTCGATCCGGACATCCGAGGAATAGTTTTTTGCCAGGGCATTCGTCGAGCCGGTTCGCACACATGGAACAGAATTTACGATCTTTTGAAGAACGATTACCTCTCTCACGCTACAAAGTCGATGATTAGGCGTTCTCTTGGATGCACCGAAGATCCTAACATACTTCGACGGTACGAACGAACGAAAAAGAATCTTTATCTCTGATGTCTCTTTGATTAGTGAGTACTCGACGTAGCCGTACCGAAAAAAAAGTGTCAATGTTTATCAGGTACATCGATCTCGTGCTAGAAGATACCAGGAATTTTCCAGAGCGAGAGGTGTTGGAGATTTTTTCGTCGACCGCCCGAGTTAATGAGGACAACGCCCGAATAGTGCTGGAGAATGTTGTCGTCAATTACGAGTTACTGCGGGCGAGGTGTGTTGTTCGTTTCTAATTTTTCTCGTCATTTGCCATTGCGAATTACTCTTTTTCAAGATCAATTTTCGTCGGAAAATTGGACAGAACGATTCACGAGATTGCAAAAGACGTATACACGTACGGGACGATACATCGCGTGGTGAGTCGAATTTCCGTGTCCAACTTTTTCCCCATGAGTCATCGATTGACTCGATTGACATAATGGACGATTATGTCCTATGTTCCACAGTTTTTGCCATTTCTTTCGCGCAACGCTCGATTTCTCGATGTTTCATTGATGTACAGTATGAAGGAAAGAGCAATCGCGAATGTAATACTGACCAGAGAAGCCACACCGATACTCGCGAGATATCTTCGAAAATATATTTCACCTTGAGTACGAAAAATGTGCATGTATGGTTTTCAATAAATTTCGTTATCACGATGGACTCGTGAAATCAATATTGACGATACATTTTTTAATTAATCAGCGGCGTCAATGATTCAGCGGTGGCCGTAGAGCAGTGCCGAATGAGAGTGTCGACAGATCAAAGATCATAAAACATAATCATACGTTGTTGATAAAACACGAGTGATAACGAGCGATGGCCGCGGAAACGGTGAGAGTTAGATCGTATCACTGATGCGAATTGACCGGTTATTGGTCCGCACGTATATGCCTATCTTAATTATCACGCGAGAAGATCGTAGAGGTATTGAATGAAGAGAGAGAAAAAAAAAAATAGAAACAAAAATTAACCAGACATCTCACCGCATTAATCGAGACGGCGGGTATTGTTCGTCCGTAGTGGTGTCTCTTGTGCGAGCCCTGACGATAAGATTAGACAAGCATCTTGGACTTTTTTTTAACGATAAATCATCGGCTGGTGATACCTTATAAAGCTGCGACGATTCGCGCGATCACCTTTGAAGGCGCGGCCGTAGTGTCGCGAAGAGTGTTTGTTCCATTTCTTCAGCTTTGTTTGTCGTATTCGAGACAAGTGCGAGGATGCCGATTCTACGCGTCGTTCTGTCGGTCGTCCTGCTGTCGGTGACCTTGGCGAGCGCGGTGCCGCTTTTCAAAAACGTCGATGTTCCCGAAATCAGCGAGATCGTTCGCGCTGAGGCAGCTAAAAACGATTATCTTCTCCCGGAAGGGGTGAAGCCAACCGCCTACGCCATAAAGCTCACTCCGCATATCGTACCGAACGTCTTCACATTCGATGGTGAATCGAACATCACGCTTGAGGTCGAGAAAGAAACAACGAAGATCGTGTTGCACGCGAGGAATCTCACGATTGACACTTCTAAAACTAAGCTGGTCAATGTGAAGGACTCTAAGCTAGAGTTCCCAATCAAAAGTCAATTAATCAACGATACGACGGATTTCTTGAACCTCGATTTCGGTACAACTAAGATCCCCGTCGGTCAGTATGTGCTGTCTCTGGTATACACTGGAAAGTTGCACAACGACATGCAAGGATTCTACAGGAGTTATTACATCAACGACAGAGGCGAGGAGGTGTAAGTAGAACTATTTTTCGAAAAATCTTTCATTATTCCAAAATTCGAATCCTACGATGAGTCGAATCCTACGTCGTGTCTTTCAGATGGCTGGCGACAACTCAGTTCGAGCCGACCAAGGCACGACGAGCTTATCCGTGCTTCGACGAACCAGCCTTGAAGGCAACGTTCGAACTTTCCTTCAGTCACTTTGAAAATTACACGGTACGATCGAACATGAAAAGGAAATCGACCGAGGAGGATCCCAGCAATCCGGCGAAGGTTCTGACCACTTTCCACGTTACTCCGAAAATGTCATCTTATCTGGTAGCATTCATAGTCTCAGACTTCAAATACCTGAGCACCGACGATGGCAAGTTCCGAGTTTATGCAAAAGACAGTGCATACAGGACGGGTGAATATGCTCTGGAAGTAGGCCAGAAGGAACTCGACGTATTGGCAAAGATCACGGGAGTAGCTTACGAGATGCCGAAAATGGATAACTTCGCTATTCCACAATTCGCGGCTGGCGCGATGGAGAATTGGGGTATCGTTACATACAGGTGAGAATAAGCTCGACGCTTGTCGATTATTTTTCTCGAGAAGTTTATTAATCCGACGCAATGCCTCATTGAAGGGAGAGCGCTCTTCTGGTCGAAGAGAACGTGACGACAACGGCCGCCAAAGAAAGCGTCGCCACCGTCATTTCGCACGAATTCGCTCATCAGTGGTTCGGAAACTTGGTCAGTCCGGTCTGGTGGAAATACACGTGGCTCAACGAGGGTTTCGCCAATTACTTCCAGTATTACGTCACCGACAAGGTCGAACATCAGATCATCAATTTTACATAACCATATTCGAGACGAACATCTACATCTAAAGTGTTCGAATCTTGCAGGTTGAGACAACTTGGCGTTTGATGGAAACTTTCGTAATCAAGAATCTTCAGGAGACAGCTTTCGTAGCCGACATCAAGGAGGATCAGCATGCCATGAACGTCGAGGTTGATAGTCCTTTGAGCATCATGGCAATTTTCGACAGTATTTCGTACTCCAAAGGTGAGATTTTCAATCGAACCATGAGTTTGTCATTTTTTTTATTCTTAATCGATTATCAATGATATTCCAATGTCTTTGTATCTTCAGCCGGCAGCGTGATTCGCATGTTCTCACACGCATTGGGCGAAGAAACATTCCACAAAGGATTGAGCGCCTATCTGAAGAAGTAGTAAGTACATGGAAGATTCGGAAGCTCGAATTCACCGATGCAAATGTTGATCGAGTAGTTCTAATGAGATATTTCGTTCGTTAGTAATCACGCGGCTGCAGATTCCGATAAACTGTTCGCTGAGCTGGTAGCAGTCGCCCCCGAAGTCAAGATACCCCTGACGGAAGCACTGAACTCGTGGGCCACCCAACCAGGCTTCCCCGTTCTCAATGTGACTATCGATCCTAAAAAGGGAAACTCCACGATAACCCAAAAACGTTTCCTGTCGGGAAAGCCGAGTAAGGAACCCACCGAGAAGTGGTGGATCCCAGTGAATTACTTCACACAAGAGGGACTGAAGCTCGACGACACCAAGCCCGTCGCATGGCTCACGAACGCGGAAGTCAATACACTGCAGATTGAGTCATTCAAGGAGAAGCAGTTCGTGATCTTCAACAAGCATCACACCGGTGAGACTCGCGATAATTTTTTTGCGTTTGTCTCCGTCGATCCATTCACGAAGATAACGGTCAATGGAATTTCGCGTCAATTGCAGGCTACTATCGTGTGAACTACGACAAGACCAACTGGGCTCTCATCACTGCGTATCTCCATGGAAAGGATTATAGCAAGGTGCCCGTGCTGAACCGAGTTCAGCTGTTGGACGACTCGTTCAATTTAGCTCACGCAGGACATCACGGCGATTACAAAGTTTTCCTCGATATCTCGAAATATCTTGAGCAGGAGGACGACTACGTGCCGTGGCACGTGGCCTTCCGTGCTTTCAACACTCTCAACAAGGCCTTCGCCAATACCGCCAAGTACGATCTTTTCAAGGTGAGCAGCGATTTCACCGGATAATCGGAGCAATGTTTCGCAGAATTTTGCACTCACGAGATATCGAGCATTCCGTCAATTTTTCGTCTCTTCAATCTCCAGCTGTACGTGCTCAAACTCACGACGAAATTGGAGAAAACCGTCGGCTATACCGATACTGACAAGGACGATCACGTGACAAAGTTCAACCGCAACAACGTTGTGAACTGGGCCTGTCACATGGGATCAGCAGCCTGCAGAACCGCCGCTCACGGTCAGGTTGTCGAGCACATAAGTGGAACAAAGAAGTGAGTACTGCAGTCGATGATATTGAATAAAACAATGAAAGATCACACAAGTGTTGGAACTATAGCGTTCTCCATTCGTACAGAATTTCGGCGGATCTTCAGAGCGTCGCTTTTTGCGCCGGTTTGCGCAAGGCCAATGCGTCCATCTGGGAGGAAACTTTCAAATTCTACGAGAACAGCAAAAATACTGTTGAACGTGCCGCAGTTTTGAACGGTCTCGGCTGTTCCGCCGACGCGAAGATTCTCAAGTCTTATCTGGCCAAGACTATCAAGCCGAATGCCACGATTTCCGTGAGCAATGCCTTGAAGACCGTGTACGTCGGTAGCGCGGCCGGTATCAACGTCGCTTTCGACTTTGTCAGCGAAAACTACAAAACCATCTACGACATGTGAGTATCGACATTTTATACTCGCAATCTTTTCCGAATTCGTCGTTATCGGGGAATGAAATTGACGAGAATAACTTTCAATTGTTACAGGACCAATAAAACCGACACAATCGTGGCTAGTATGAAAGAAATCGCTACCAGACTGACGACCAAGTCGCAATTGGACAAGGTTTGTGCTTCTCGATCTTGACGCATTGTCGGTGTATTTGAGATACTCGAAGAAAGAAAAGAATTTGTAAACAACATTCGAAGGTACGCATTTTTACCGTTTCCGTTTTTCGTTTGCAGCTGACCAAGTTCCTCGAGAGCAACAAAGATGTCGCGGAAGCTCTGAAAGCAGCCACCGCGACTGCCTCGAGCAACGTGGAATGGGTCACGAAGAACGAGAAACATATCGTGACGTTCTTAGACGCGCAGAAATTGGTCGAGACGCCGAAGAAACCCGATTCCAACAGTTCTTCGAGTATAAGCCTTTCGACTTTATCACTAACCGTACTGTTGGTTTTGGTTGCTCGTTTCGGCTCGCTCATTTATTAATCAGACGACGGGAGTCGCTGTAAACATTCGACGCCGTCGCTGCGCCGAGGCGTTTTGCTCAAAAATTCATTCATAAAATCATCATTCATCGGAGAGAACAACGATAAACAACGTACGACTTCGTATGACAGATGTTGTACATTTGTAAATATTTATGAGAAATTGATTTGTTATCAATAAATGACTAAGTACGTTTTACGTTTGATTTTTGTTTATGCTCATTCGAACTCGTGCTTGTTTTAATGATTGAAAGGCACTTGCTCATTTTTGCGACCGTTGGTCGGAGAAAATACCTAAGTAATGACAGAAGAAGAAATCAGATATACATGAGTATTATATGAGAGTTATTACATCACAGAAGGAATTTCTCTAAATGATTTTTCTTTGAATGTGAGTTTTTCATAACTTCTCATTACTGAAAACTTCTTCGATGACTGGATGAACACGAAGGTAACTTACGAAAATTATATGTATGGACCGTGCATTGAAGTTAGGTTGAGATAGTTGCATTGTCTTCATGTTTTCCAGTAGAAATACAGACATGCGTGAAATTTTGCGTTCCGATGAAAACAGATCGACGTTCGATATTGGTGTAGGGTCAGCCGACCAATGAATACGCGAAGTAACTTGTATCTCACACAAAAAAAAGTAATCGATCGTAAGTACATTTTTTGGCAGGAAAATGGAGAGAAAAAAAAAGCATATATGTGTAACGGTTACGAGCTCCATCGATGATAATCAAGCTAGCCCGTTACAATGAGAATGCACGTTCATCGAGATTCGCATCTTAACGAAACCCAACACATTTATTTGATCGTAATTATTTATTCGTTTTATGAATAAATAATCGAAACGAAATGGAATTCATTTATAAAAGAAAACATACTCTTAGAAAAATATATAAATTGACAGCGATAAATGAATTTTCAAATTATCGTCCTGCCGGTCGATATGCAAAGCGATAATATGATTCCATCAACGTTACGTATGTCAATGAGGTAAAACTCTGCAACACGCCGTTAATCATCGGAGTTTGCTTACGGTATACGATATTTTTACAACGTTGAAGATAAGAAAACTATTTTGGGTTCTACGAACACGTGACGGCCGTCAGAATCTGTTTCGTAATAAGCCATCAATAGTATAATTTTCATGAATTATGATGACGTGCTCCTTTTGAAGTTCGAGAAAGTCAACAATTTGGTTTTATTTTTGGAAGCTCCGGCAGCCAACGCTCTCACTAGTGTCATTACAAACCTTGATTGCCCGTAAAAACACAAGTGGCTCGCTATGTAAAATCATTATGACACTGAATCAGGTTTATTATTACACCCTAAAAAAAAAAATTCTTAAACAAAGCATTGATGCTTGGGCCAAGAATTTTTTTTTAGGGTGCATCTGCCGTTAATATCATTTTGTCAACTCTTCGAATTCTGCATGAGAAATTAACAACACGCTTATACCGCAGACGCAAGGAAATATTCTATCGTTCAATTTATCATTATCCAGGTCGACCAGACGTCCACTCAGTCGAGGCAGATCGGGACTTTGCAGTTATAACAACATGAAAATTAAAGTAAACTCAGTTAAACCTCGACTTTGGCCCAATTAGTGACGAAAATATTTATTCTAGCATTGTCACGTTCTCCCGCCAACCCATGAGCAGCCAATGTGTGGCCCCGACAGTTGTACACGTGTTCTACCATATTTATTCCTATCATATGATTTTGAACGATTAGTGTAAGTGATTTTCCTTATACGACATTACGTTTCGGGGCGTTTACCTTATGCAAAGCGCTCTATTGATTCAACGATCGGCGTTAATCGTTCGCCGTCGTGTCTATTGTTTGTTGAACATGCCCGCGCTCCACATATTGCAGTATCAACGTTTCCAACACCCCGAACCAATGTAACGCCTGTGAAACACTCATACGCGAGTGAAACTACGTCCGTGCGTCTCTTCTCGGGAGGGAATCCCCGCAAGCACGAGTCATGACATAATTGTCGTTTATACAGTGGGAATCCGCAAATATATGCTCGCAAATGTTGGTCTGCCGATAAGATTGAGCACGAACGAATTCTACATATTTTTCACATTTATATTTTCCTTCTTCGGCAATATATAAAGTTATGAAGATTCGTCAGTCGCAGTAGCACGACCGCTGTGTCGTGACGAGTGTGAACTTTCTAGTGTCGCTGGACTCTGTTCTTTTGAATCGGCCGCAGTATGTCGATACTGCGCTCTCTGTTCCTATCGGTGCTGCTGGTGTCATTAGCCGGCGCCGTCAACATAAACTATCGTCTTCCGACAACTGTAACACCCACTCTCTACACCATCAGTCTGGACCCGAACATCGAAGCGGGACACTTTTATGGTCAATCGAAAATTAATATCACAGTCACCCTTAATGACACGAAAACGATTACATTGCACGCAAAAAATCTCAAATTCAACGATGCTTTCACGACTGTGATCGATTCGAAAAATAATGTTGTGAAACCGACTAATCAAACGATCGACAATGTGACGGACTTTATGACACTCCATTTCGTCAAGACTCCGCTCGCCGCCGGTGAGTATACGTTGAATATGCAATACGCTGGACAAATCAATGACGAGCCCATAGGATTCTACAGGAGCTCGTACATGAATGAGAATGGAACACAAACGTAAGTGCTCGAAGTTTGCCTTTTACTGATCGATGTACTTTTCAGCGATGAACGGTAATGAATGAAATTTGACGATGATTTTCATTATTCAAGGTGGCTTGCCGCGACACAATTCGCACCCACTTACGCGAGACAAGCATTTCCATGCTTCGACGAACCAGCGATGAAGGCCAAATTCGAGATCTCCATTGAGCACTGTGACAATTACAGTGTGATCTCGAATATGCGTGTATCGAAGAAGGTACAGGACGAGAAACATCCGAAAAAGTATCGGACTCACTTCAAAGTTACGCCACTAATGTCGACTTATGTGGTGGCTTTTGTGATCTCCGACTTGAAAAAAGTCGAGAGCGACGACAGAGAATTTAGCGTATGGACCAGAAGAAGTCAGATCGGCAAGAGCGAGTACGCCCTCGACATAGGCCAGAGGGAACTCGAACTTCTGGATGACTACACGTCCTTCGAGCTATCCGTGCCCAAAATGGATAACGTCGCAATACCAGAATTGCACACCGGTGCTCAGAACAACTGGGGACTCGTGACTTACAGGTGAGCGATGATTAATTTCCAAAATATGTAATCAACACTCATCAATGTCGTCGAACCATTCGTCTTGAACGCTGCAACTTTATCATTGAAGAGAGGACCAAATGCTTTACGAAGAGAATTTCACGACGACGAGCGGCAAGCAAGACATCGCTATGGTGATGGCTCGAGAATTTGCTCATCAATGGTTCGGTGATTTGGTGAGTCCGTCGTGGTGGTCCTACACGTGGCTCAACGAGGGTTTGGCCAGTTACTTCCAGTACTACGTCACTGACGAGGTAAAAAAATCGACATTCAACGGATCGTGGCATCTGCAATCGATAGAGCGCGATTGAATCAATTCATTGGCTATTCACAGGCGGAACCGAGTTGGCGAATGATGGATCAGTTTGTGGTGAGAAATCTTCAAGAGAAAGCTTTCGGTGCGGACGATAACCAGGTTCAGCGTCCTCTGAACTCCGCGGTTAACAGTCCTGAAGAGATCAGTAGCAATTTCGACGCTATCACTTCCAGCAAAGGTAAGTCCTCGTTTCCATGTGGTTGGGAATCCGTGACTACCCGTAAATTTCCAACGGTGAGACGCATGTTTTATCTTTTCAGCCGCTTCGCTCATACGGATGTTCTCTCATGCACTCGGCGCTAAAGTCTTTCGAACTGGAATAAAGGCATACTTGAAGAAACAGTAAGAATATTTGCGATTTTTTTTTATGTGAAAACATCTTTAGCGAGGCTTCTTCGGGAAAAGTGTCCTCAAAAAGCGTTACGGCCCCTCTGGACAAAAAGTGAATTTGGGCAAAGTGTCCTCAAAAAGCGTTCTTTAGAAGGAAGTAGCCATAAAAAAAAAACTGATAATGAACAGCTAAAGATGTTTTCACATAATGCTTTCGTGATTACACGCAGATGTACTCACTACTTTTCATTTTGAACAGTCATGGTACTGGTCCATGGGTTCTCATTTGTCTGTGACTTTATCAGGGCGTACGGTGTAGCCACGTCGAATGATCTGTTCTTGGCGTTGGCCGGTGCCAAGGGCGCTCCGGTGAGTTTGAAAACGTATTTGGACTCGTGGGTCACTCAAAAAGGCTATCCCCTTCTCACTTTGACTCGTCACGCCGACGGGAGCTGGAAAATAATTCAGGCTCGTTACACGCCGAAAAAAACGGCCGGCGAATCTCCTACGGAAGTTTGGTACATGCCCCTCAGCTGGCATATACAAGATCAACCAAAATCGGACGTAACCACGCCAAATATGTGGTTTTCATCCAGTCTTTCTAACTGGTACAGTGGCGTTCCTGCCGGCAAGTGGATCATCATGAATTACAAGCAGACAGGTGAGCATCGAATAAATGTTTCTTTTACCTGCCTTTCCTGAAAAATAACGTTATGCGCCACGTGTCATGAAATTTCTTGATAAAACTGCAAATTGAATTTGCACATTGCTTCCCCCTTTCGTTCATTACTGGCTCTCTTATCATTATTTGTCGCTCTCGGAACCCCTTCTATCATAACGCATTTTGAGAATTCTGGAATAGTTGGCTTCCTTATAGAGCAAGACATGCGAACACAAAAGACACCCAGGGTTCTTTGAAATTCTATCAGGAAGCACGGATACGGCTCCTCAAACTATAGGAATCGCTACTTCTCGCGAAATAGACAGCGAAATAACGTTGAAAGTCTGTTATCTTCAATCGTTTAGCGCTATATCTGACGTACTTTTTCCTGTTGGGCATGAATCTGCCATTCATTTTA
>JABFVB010033300.1:0-18503 GCA_018812205.1 Adelognathus sp. PSUC_FEM 10030001 | reverse complement strand
GTCATTGTTATTTTTGCTCCACGCATCGAACTGTTTTATCTGCCCGCACATGGCCTTCCGGCCGATTTTGTTACAGGAATGAGCAAACTAGTAGACTGCTTGTCATCTCTAACAAAAATTCTCATAAGAGGAAACCTCCTGTGAAGGGAAATAGAGATGAAAAGTAGCTATGCATCATAACCTATAAATTGGAACGACTGCATTCACAACATTAGATGTACGTTTGCGCATGCGTCACTATCGACCGTACCGAGATTCATCGATCTACACTCCCTATCGACTATCGAGAGTCGCCGCCACTCACTTTCTCTTCAGTGAAGATGCTGCACGACAACAACTGAGCATGCGTCGACAGAAGTGAGTCCAGAGCTAAGAACACAAGATCGATATTACATTTCGATAGTCGAAAATCGCGAGGACCATAGGTGGCTCCACCACCACCACAAGCATACTCAATACGAATGTCGATCTGAGTGAATGGTCGGTAAAGTAGGAGGGTCGTCCATACCTCGTTATGGTAAAAAAGAATAAAACACAGAAGTTCAATTGTGATGAATGTAAAAAGGAACCGAAAACTACTATCCATGAATGTACACTCTGCCGGAAATTCTACCACCCAGGATGTGCGAGGATACATACCTCGTACAACGAAGATAAACAACTAGTTACCTGTCCGGGAGAGATTGCAATCATTGAAAGAACAGAAATAATAGAAGAAAAGGAAGACGACGAGATGGAGGAGACAAAAAAAAGCGAACTTACGAGTCAACGAACGGGAGACGAAGGAAGAGGTAATGGAAAGAAGAAAGAAGAAATTATCGACGAAAAAAACAAGAGGAAAAGATCAAGAAGCGAAATCATCGAGGAAGAAGAGGAAGAGATGTCTATGGAGGATAAAATAGATAAAATATTGGAGAACATCGAACAAATCAACAGGAGGTATGTGGAGATCAGCGAAATTAAAAACAGTATACGAGAAGTAGTCAAGAGTGAAATACAAAAGGCCAAGAATGAAATTGAAAAAGAATGTATGAAAAGGATAAACGAAAATATCATGGGCGAAGTAAGAAGTGAAATACAGCGAGTCATTAACGAAATCAAAAACATTAGAGAGAAAGTAGATGAATTAAGGGTTGGGAAAGTCGTGCAACAGGAAAAAGAGAATGAAAAAAGTGACAACGAGAGAAAATCGAGTAACAAGAGAAATAGTTATGCGGATAAAGTGAAGATTAATATCAAGGAATGCATAGTTATAGAGCCGATAAATGGTCAAACGAGTGAACAAACGAAAGGAGCGATAAAGAACAAAGTAGATGCACTCCAGCTAGGAGTTGGTGTAGAGAGAATAGTGAAAGGGTCAAACGGAAATGTTATAATGAACTTTCAAGAGAGTGAGGTCAAAGAAACAATCTCGAGGGAGATTGAAAAAAACATGGGGACAGAATATAAAATATACGAGCCGATAAAGAAATTGCCAAAGATCAAAGTAGTAAATGTAGAGGAAAATGTAGATAGATTAGAAGATGATGATTTGATAGCAAAAATTAACAGACCAAACAGGTTGAACACAGATAGAGAAGGCTTCAGGATGAGAATGGTAAAAAAAATACAAGTAACCAAGGAAAGAGCAACGCTAATACTGGAAACTGATTCGAGCACACACAGAGAATTGATAGAGGCGGGAAAATTGAAAGTTGGTTACCAAAATTGTAGAATCTTCGACTATGTGAGTATACTCAGATGCTACAAGTGTTATGGGTATAACCACATGGCGAAGAACTGTGAAAAGGAAACATGTTGTAGAAGATGTGCTGGAGCGCACAGCGAGAAAGAATGTAAAAGTCAGACTCTTAAATGCATGAACTGTACGAAGATGTGTGAGAAATACAAAGTGGAAGAATCAGAATTGGATTGTAATCACACAGCAACATACCACGAGTGTACAATATATAAACGGGTACTCGAAAAGGCGACCAGGAGCGTACAATATAATGAGAAATAGCAACCAGAGAGTGCACGAGTGTCATCGACGTTTATACTTTTACTGAATGCACAAGGATTCGTATGTCACAAAGAGGAGATACAAATATTAATGAACAAGAAAAAACCGAAAGTTTTATGCTTAACAGAGACGAACATTTTAGACGAAATAGAAGAATTTGAAATTAACATAGAGAATTATGAAGCTGTACGAACAAATACAATGAACAATAGGACAGGTGGCATTTTAACTTACATAAAAAAGGGAATTAATTACAAAGTTATATCGAAGAAAGACATTGAACAAAATATGTGGTCAAATACAGTTCAATTGAAAGGCGAGTATGAAGGAATCGTCATCTGCAATGTGTATCACTCCCCGAGCGCGAGTGACGGTCGATTTATCGAGCTGATAATAAAAGAGTGCGAAGAGATAGTAGATACAGGTCATCTAATAGTATTAGGTGACTTTAACATCGATATGAACAAAGATGATCACTATAAAAAACGACTAATAAAAAATCTAGAATCAATGGGACTGAAACAATATATTAGAAGACCGACTGGAATAAATAAGGACTCACAAACGATAATAGATTTAGTGTTTTCAAATTTTTACATTGAAACATATGTGCATCTGGAGCCAAAAATTACAGATCATAACCTAATTGAAATAAGAATGAATGGAAGTGACAATACGGAGGATAAGGGGACAGTATTTTATAAGCGAGATTTGAGCAAAGTAAATAACAACAGGCTGACTGAGATATTAAGAAATAAAATGGAAATTATCGAGAGAACTGAATGTGATGTTAACGGACTTGCAAATAAGACGATACAAAATATAATTGACGTGATAAATGAACTAGCACCGAAAATACGAAAAACAATACCTGAAAAATGGATGAATAAACCGTGGATTGATGGGAATGTTAAAGAGAAAATCAAAGAGAGAGACAAAAGCTATACAAAAGCGATAGGGTCAGGGGGAATATTGGACTGGGAGGAGTATAGATACTGTAGGAATAGGGTAACATACGCAATACGTGATAGTAAAAAAAAGTATTACGAAAAGAACATTGACGAACGAAAAACAGACTCGCGTAAAATGTGGAAAACACTAAAAGAACTGATTGGCAGTAAGAAAGTAAGTGGTTCATCAAACGGAATAGAGTTCAATGGAACATTAGAAATGGATGTGACAAAAATAGCAAATATGATGAATCAATTCTTTGTACATAGTATAGACACGATAGTAGAAGAAATAGGCGTGAACGAAGTAAATGACAGATCTGGACAGAATGAGATAGACGATATACAAGAGGACAACAACGACAGACTTGACAAATTTAAAGCAGCCTCACATGATGAATTAGAAAAAATTATAAATAACTTGGATGATAGAAAAGGATCAAAAAACGAAATAACAACTGGAATGATTAAATTAGTATGGAAATGCAATAGTAACGTAATTAGTAATGTTATAAACAAGTCATTAGAAGATGGAGTGGTACCAGAAGAATGGAACAACTCCATTGTAACGCCAATACCGAAAGTAATGGGCAGTAGAAAGGTAGACGAACATAGGCCTATAAACACACTTCCTATATATGAAAAAATCCTGGAACAAGTAGTTAAAGATCAAGTGATGAAGTACATAGATGATAGAAACATATTAATACCAGAACAATCAGGTTTCAGGAAGAAATTCTCATGTGAGACTGCTTTACAAGATACATTAGTGGAATGGAGAATAGGGATGGACGAAAGTAAAATAATAGGCGTAGTCTTCATTGATTTTAAGCGAGAATTCGAGACAATAGATAGACGGATATTAATAAATAAATTAGAAGGATATGGCATAAAGGGGACGGTTTTGAAATGGTTTCGATCGTACTTACGAAACCGAACACAACAAGTGCAATATGGAGAAACTATATCCGAAAAGTTACTAGTCAAACATGGCGTACCGCAAGGCTCAAAACTCGGTCCATTGTTATTTATTTTATATATCAACGATATCATGAAAGAACTGGAAGAAAGTAGTTGTAAGTGTAAATTGTTCGCCGATGATACCATGATTTATGTATGTAGCGATAACGTAGAGTATATAGAAGAAACTTTGAATAATGGCTTGGCGAGATTGTCGAGATGGATGAGTCGTAATGCATTGAAAATAAATGTTGCGAAGACCTTCTTCATGCCAATACATGACCCGAGGAAATTGAACGTAAGGAAAAAATGTGTCATCAAAATGGGAAATGATGTTATCAAGGAAGTGTACGAAACAAAATATCTAGGAGTAATTATAGACGAACACCTTTTGTTTGGGGATCATGCATGGTACGTGGCAAAAAAGATTGGAAAGAAAGTAGAATTTTTGAACAGGATAAAACGAAATGTAAGCGTATATACAAGAATGACTATTTATAAAACAATAATAGCGCCTCATTTTGAATATTGCAGTACGGTGATGATCAATGTTAGCGAAGACAGCATGGAAATGTTGCAAAAAGTACAGAATCGAGCGATGAGGTCGGTGCTGATGGTAAACCGGTACACCCCTGTAAGGTCGATGCTCGATGCATTGGGCTTCATGAGTGTACGGCAGAGAATAAGATACAATATGTGCATATTGGTATTCAAAATGAAGGAAGGGCTAGTACCGGGTTACTTGAGTTCTCTGGTAAGAACGGTAAGCGATAGACATAGATATAATACAAGAAGGAAAAACGATTTATTAGTAGAGAGAACGAGAACGATGCGAGCGCAATCATCATTAATATATAAAGGAATTCAATATTTCAATGAATTACCGACGCAAGCGAAAGAATCGGAAACAGTAGAGATGTTCAAAAGACAAATAAAAGAGTACATAAGGAGTAGTATATAGTAAAGCGAAGTAGGCTAAGGACAGTAATTGTAAATACTAGATCTTAAGATTGGAATGTAAAACTATGTGATGTAGATTATTGCAAATAGCCAAGTGCTAAATAAACCACATTCATTCTCTCTCTCTCTCTCTCTCTCTCTCTCTCTCTCTCTCTCTCTCGGAAAGAGGACGTGTGTCATGTCGCGCTGTTTGTATCTATTCGTGTACCGAGTGTCAGTTGCGGTTTTGTCTCGTGCTGTATATCGTCGTGCTCGTCTCGGTGAGACGAGGGTGCCGTGGTGAGAAGTTTTGTTGTACGTGTTGTCTTCGCGATGTAATCGTCGGGTAAAAATTTGTGTGTTTCTTGTGTCGGCGTGCCTACGGGGGCCGCCATCTTGACTCTCGGCTGTGATTCGCGTACCGGTGTCTCGGTTGATGTTCCGCGTGCCTGAGTTTATCACCTAGTGACTTTCCGCTGGAGCGAAGAGTGGTCAGATTACCGACACATAACCTTGGACAAGAACTGTCACCGCGATTTTCAACTTTTTGTACCAGTGGCAGGGCACTTCTCGGAGTGTAAAAAAGATATTGGTGGAAATACGAACATTACAGAGGCCGATCGATGCGTGTACATATATCTACTTTTTACATATGACAATTCAAGATGAGCGACAAAAAAGTGCCGAAATTACGAAACTGTGCAGCGTGTAGGAAGCCGCCTATGACAGTCTCACACGAATGTAAGGAGTGCGAGAAGATTTTTTATCCTGGATGTGATTCCATCGGGTATTGAACAAAAACAATCAGCTCGTTCCCTGTCAAGGACAGATTGAAATTAAACTGCAGAAGAAAACTGGGGAAATGGCGAAGGAAAGTTGCAACAGCAAAAAAAGGATGAGGAGTGGCGACGAGGGTGAGAGTGATGGAGACACCACTAATAAGAAGACAAGGAGTGATGAAGAAGCAGACGATGTCGAAACGGAACTGCACGAGAACATAGATAAAGAGAGAGAAACACAAAAACCGGATTGGGAAAAAATCGCAGAATTTATCGTTAACGAGACGGAGAGAAAAAATAAACAGTTCGTTCGAGAAATGCAAAGAGAGTGGAGAACTGTGCTGAAAAACATCGTTGAAGAAGAAGTAAACAAATCAACAAAGATGCTTCGAGAAGAAATTTCATCGCTGAAAGAAGAAATCAACAAAACGAAAGAATACAAGATAAGTCAAGACGAGTCAAACAACCGAAACAGTACGCAAAGACACGACGAGGAAAATCGCACATATGCACAAGTGTCAAGAATGAGTCAAAATGAAGAGGTCATAATAGAACCGGTAAAAACGCAAACGAGCAAACAAACAGAGAGTATCATCAGGAGCAACGTCAACCTGATTCAACTGGGAGTTGGAGTCGACAGAATTATCGGAGGTCGGAACGGCAAAGTGAGAGTGGAGTGCGAGAGAAGTAAAGACAAGGAAAAATTGGAACACGCGCTGAAGGAGAATCTGGGAGAAGAGTATCGAGTATACGTGCCGAAGAAAAAGCTCCCAAAAATTAAAGTCATCGGAATAGAAGAAGATGCAGCAAACGAAGAAGAAAGTGAATTTATCAGCAGAATCAGCGTACAGAACGAGCTCGAGACGACAAACGAAAAATTCCAAATGAAGATAATTAAGAAGATGCCGACGAGAAATAAGGAAACGAACATGATTATTGAAGTAGACTCAATCACCCACAAGCTGCTGGTCGAAAAACAGAAGATGAAGGTCGGTTGGAAAAGCTGTCAAGTTTACGACTATGTGAGTGTGATTCGATGCTATAAATGCTGGGGGTATAACCACTTTGCTACGAACTGTCGGAACGAAACGTGCTGCAGGATCTGCGCTGGAGAACACGAACATACGGAGTGCCGGTCCAGACAAGTCAACTGTATTAACTGTCTCAAAACCGTGGAAAAATGCAATCTGGACGATTTGGCCTGTGATCACGAAGCGACGGATGTAGAGTGCGAATCGTATAAAAGACAGGTTGTTAAGAATAGAAGATACATTGAATATTATAATGAACAGCAATTACCATCAAAAACTCAACACTCGATTCCTTTCATTTCACTACTGAATGCACAAGGCTTCCTCAAAAATAAAGACGAAATAGAAAACTTGGTGAATCGATTCAAGCCAAAAATCCTATGCTTAACCGAAACACACGTGACTGACGAAATTAATGAGGTAGAATTGAGTATAAAAAATTATGTGATTGTAAAATGTAACTCAAATAGTAGTAGAACAGGAGGAGTGTTGACATTTTTAAAACAGAATATAAAATACAAAACTTCAACGAACAGGAATGTAAATCAGAATGCATGGATTAGCTCGATAAAATTGATGGGTGAATTTCAGGGAATTGTAGTCAGCAATCTATATCACTCACCCAGTACTAGTGATGGAATGTTTATAGATGAAATAACTAGAGAATGCGAAAATATACTACATATGGGACATGTGATCATTCTTGGAGATTATAACATCGATATGAATAAATCTGACCATTATGCGAGACGACTTACAAATGAACTACAATGCTTAGGATTTAAACAGTATGTAACAGAAGATACTAGAACCACAGAGTCATCGAGTACACGCATAGACTTAGTATTTTCGAACTTTCAAGTAATTACCGAGGTTCTTTCAACTCCGAAAATAACAGATCACAGTATAGTAAAAATCAATCAATTGACTGGGAAAAATGAAAATGATAATAGTACGGAATATTATACGAGGGATTACAAAAATATGAATGATGAACAATTCGACTATAAACTCAAAGAACGCACACAAAATAGACTTCAAATCAACGACGATTTAAATGAAAGTGCAGACAGATTGATCGGAGATATTACAGCAGTATTAAATTCAATAGTTCCAGCGATAAAGAAAAGTATTCCAACGTGTTGGAAAGACAAACCGTGGATCTCGAGAGAAGTGAGAGAAGCGAGTAAGAGACGAGACAATTCGTATAAAAAAGCAAAATACACAAATAACACAGAAGACTGGAGAATTTATCGAAGATTGAGAAATGATGTTGTAAATAATATTCGTAACGGAAAGAAAAATTATTATGAGGAAAACATTGATAACGTGAAGTCGAATGCAACAAAAATGTGGAAAACTATGAAGGAACTAATAGGAACGAAAAAAAAATCTGCAAATAATCGGGGAATAAGCGTGAATGGGATAAATTATACTAATGAAATCGATATAGCAGACCAATTTAACAACTTCTTCCTAAAAAGTATTGAAGATCTAGTTAGTGCCGAAGAAAATAGAAATACGATAGACATTACATTAGAGCACACCGAAGAAACGAGATTCAATACATTTATTTTAGCACGACACGAAGACGTTGATAAAATCATTCGTAATTTGGAAAAAAAGAAAGGAACGGAGGAAGGAATAACTACAGAAATCTTGAAGAAGGCATGGAAAGCTATCGGTGAAGAAATATTAACAGTAATTAACCGATCACTGCTAGAAGGAATTTTTCCGGAAAATTGGAAGACGGCTACGATAGTGCCTATACCCAAAGTGAATGGAAGTATCAAAATTGAAGATTTTAGACCAATAAATGTACTGCCTACTTATGAGAAAGTGCTAGAAGTTATAGCTAAAGAGCAACTATCAGAATACTTGGATGTGGAAAGTATACTGGTCGATGAACAGTCAGGCTTCCGGAAAAGTTTCTCCTGTGAAACGGCGATACAGAACACATTAATTGAATGGAGAAATAAACTGGATAACAGTGAGATTGTCGGCGTGGTTTTTCTTGACTTCAAACGTGCATTCGAAACAATCGATAGAAAAATATTGCTAAGCAATATGAAAATTATGGTATTGGAGGAACAACGCATAACTGGTTTAAATCGTACCTGAAAAACCGAACGCAACAAGTAAAATACGGAAATGCAATGTCCACCAAGAGAAATACATTTTATGGAGTACCTCAAGGATCAGTACTGGGTCCGCTGCTGTTTATCTTGTACATAAATGACATTGTTAAGGAACTAAAGGACTGCAAATGTAGGATGTTTGCTGACGACACAATTATGTATATTAGTGGAAAAGATACATGTGAAATTGAGCGGAAACTGAACGGCGACTTATGTAAAATTGTAGTGTGGCTGAACAAAAACTCTCTGCGGTTGAACAAGACAAAGACAAAATTCATGCTCATACATGACTATCACAGAAAAAATATGGAAAATAGTTGTAACATCGAAATAGAAGGAACACATATTGAAGAAGTGAAAGAATTAAAATATTTGGGGATCTTAATAGACAATCATCTTACATTTGACAGTCTCGCAAATTACATCGCGAAGAAAGTGGCAAAAAAGGTGAATTTTAAGCTTTAAAAAGCTTTAAAAGAAAGCTCTTTTAGCTTACTCCAGTGTTGCCAATTTGGTGATTTTGTAGCTAGATCTGGAGATTTTGAGACGCCTTCGGAGATTTTTTTGTTCACTTTGCGACTTGTCTCAGTTTTGGTGATTTACGTTTGAATTTAAGCGATTTTCGGTGATTTTCAACGCCGACCGAGAATTTTTAAAGTTACCGAATAAGTTCATAATTAGTCATAAAAAGCGTCTTTTCCGAGGTTCCCGAATTTCCGACCTTGAAGTAACGATACCTCGAACTCCTCTTTTCGAACGATGATCAGGACAATTATGACAAAGTTGCCACTGGGATTGAAACGAGTGTGCCTGTGCTGCTGGACTAGCGCCACATAACAAGTGAGCCGGCGAGACTTCTAGGTGGCAGTCGATTGCACTTCCGCAATAGAGGTCTCCTGTTACCTTCATACGGTTTTTCGTTTTTTTTTTCGTTATTGTTGCCACACTTTTTATTTCATTCGGCAAACTTGAGGACTTCAACGCGATCTTGAGATACGAGAGTAAGCGGAAGAAAAACCATGTGAGATACAACGAGCACAGCAATAAAAAAAACTTTTAATTAGCAAATTCGTTACTTTTCTGCTGATGGCGGATTCAGAGGTAAGGATCGAAAATACGACTCGATTAGGTTGGTAAATATAACTAAATGTGAAATAATGATCACTCGTGGTTGCGGCATATAGATTTGCGTTTATTCGCTGAGAAAGTGCGCCGACAATCGAACATAACCTCTCTAAGCTGTGTGGGCTCACTCATACGCACGGTCTTGCTGTTACGTTACCGGTTGGGAATTGGTTGACACCGTTGCGCTATCTGTCGGAACACGTACGAGTGAGTAAAATTTCACCGCTTCCATAGGAAATATACCTGCAGGCTAACTGCAGATATTGCAAGGTCTTGCTCAACGCAAAGCTGGGAGATCTTCTCAAACACGAGAAAACGGCGAAGCACATCGCAGCAGCAAAACCGTTTTCGAGTCAAAGACAACAAGTCATCCCGTTTCAGTCGATTGACACGGTGACGAAAGCACAGCGAAAAGAAGCTCAGCTGTCTCTCTACGTCGCAGCTCACACATCAATCGCGAGTGTCGATCACTTGAGTGATATTCACAAAGACATAATCAGTGTAAACTTGCACAGAACGAAATGTACGAACGTGATCAACAATGTGATAGGACCGTATTTTTACGAGGCTTTAGTCGAGGACATAGGTGAGGGCTATTACAGTTTATTGATAGACGAATCCACCGATATCACGGTGAACAAAATGCTCGGTATAGCGATTAGATACTACAGCGTAGGACTAAAAAAAATCATATCGACCTTTTTAAGTCTTATTCACATCGAGGACGGCACGGCCGAATGCATCGCACAGGCAATCAGGACAGTATTGGGTGACCTTAAATTGAAACTGAAAAACATGCAAGGTATCGGGACTGATAATGCATCAGCGATGGTTGGGGTCAACTCTGGAGTTCACGCCCTGTTGAAAAAGGACATTCCTCACTTGATCTTAATTCGATGCGTGTGTCACTCGTTGCAACTCGCCGTATCGAAGGCAACAGAGAAAACTCTGCCTCGAAACATCGAATTTCTGATCAAGGAGACGTACAACTGGTTTTCTCACTCGTCTATCAGACAATTGAATTACGCGAACATTTACCAGACACTCAACGATGGTCGAGAACCCTTGAAGATATTGCGAGTTGCCGAGACGCGATGGTTGTCGATCGAGCCCGCGGTCAAACGAATCTTGGATCAATGGACAGAGTTGCAAACTCATTTCGAAATAACTCGAGTGAACGATAATTGTTACACAGCTGACAGAAGACAAACAAGAAGGCAAACAGGTCGTACAGAAGACAAACAGGTCGTACAGAAGACAAACAAGAGTTTCGAATCGAAAGTAGCCGATCCGACGAAACTTCTCTCGGATCTCAAACGTCTGTACTCGACGGTTGCAAATAAAATTTTACTCCCAACCGCTAGGGTCGACATCTACGAGCAGGAGTTCGATAAGTACTTGGATCCATCCCCAGCACTGGGCTTTGCTTTCGATTCTGCGTGCGCCGAGAATGGGATCGGTGGTCAAGAAAAAGAAAACTTGAAATCGAGATGTGTTTCGTTTCTGATAGCTCTGGCGCGTGAATTGAAGAATCGTTTACCCGAGAATATCAAAATACTGGAAAGAATGAACACTTTCTCTGTAACCGAGTGCTTGAAGGCGAACAAGCTTCCGATTACGGATTTAGCTCGATATCACGATGGAAAAGACGCGTCGACTATTGCGCAAATCGAACTACAGTGGGAAAATATTCACTACGTCAGGTGGGAGGAAAAACAGGACACGGAAAAATTTTGGGTAGAAGTGAGCAATCACCGCGACGCTAGCGGACAGAATCCTTTCGGAAACTTGGTGGATCTAGCTATGAAGTTCCTATGTCTTCCTCACTCCAATGCGGACATAGAACGAGTCTTCAGCCAGATGAACTTGATTAAAACAAAGTTACGAAACAAGATGAAGCTTCCGTTGTTGAACAATATATTGCACACGCGATTTGGACTCAAAAGACTCGGTGTTTGCTGTCACAACTACAATCTACCCGACAAAGTTTTGAAATCAATCGGCAATATGGAAACGTACGAGCGATCGGTTCCAGAAATGGATGTTCACGATGCCGAAGAGATCGGCAGATTGTTGCTATAGATGCGCGCATTTATGTAAATACAAGTAGATTGTCACGATTATCATAAGAAAAGCGAGGTATTAATGTACAATTGCTAGTCGATGTCTCCAAAGAAAAACAATAATAAATATTTATTAAAAATGTATAGCCGATGTTTTTTATATTCGGCTCAATATTTGTTACAGCATTTTGATCATCCTTATAAGCGACTTTTTGCGATTTTCGGTGAATTCTGGTGATTAACTGGAGATTTTCAAGCATTGGAAATTTAGCGATTTCTGGAAATTTCTGAAGCCTAGTGCAGAGATATCTTCGTTGCGACAGTTGGCATCACTGGCTCACTCTCTGGTTTCTCATTTGTTAAAACATCTATCTTCACAATATGGTGGTCAGTAATCTTTGGTGTTTTTAGTACCTCGGTTTTTGCCTTAAAGTTTAAAAAAACAAGATCAATAATCGTTTCCGAACTCTCAGTAATCCTTGTAAAATCATTGACGTATTGTTTTATCCCCATACATCTCAGGCTTTGCATAAGTCTTCTAGAATATTGATTTTCCATCTTGTTTACATCTATATTAAAGTCTCCCATTACCAATATATGCCCTAATTCAAGTATTTTATCACATTCGTCTATTATTGCGTCAATGAAGGCTCCGTCGCTTTTACTTGGAGAATGATAAGTATTGCATATTATGATTTCGTTGTATATGCCCATGAGTTGAACGGAGCTGATCCATGCGTTTTGATCGATGTTTTTCAGTGTGATAACTTTGTATTTGATGTCTGTCTGAATATATGTTAATAACCCACCAGTTCTACTATTTTCGGTATCGCAACGTATCACTTCATAATTTTCTATTTTTAACTCTACCTCGTTTATTTCTGCTGTTACATGGGTTTCATTGAGACACAATATTTTTGGCTTAAATTGGATAACCAGATTCTCGATCTCATCTTTGTGGGTCAAAAAACCTTGGGCATTCAGCATAAGGATAAACGTCTCATTCGTATTTCGTTTGTGTGTTGTTGGTTGCTATTCTTCTCCGTAAAGGATATTTTTTCTGTTCCTACTCAAAGTTCTCCTGAACGACTCGCATTCGGCATCCGTAGCTTCGTGATCGTTGCGTAGATCTTCGATTTTGAACTTCTCAATCATTCTGGTGCAGTTGACGCACTTCTTCACAGTTGATTCGCACTTGTTACCATCATGTTCTCCTCCGCATTTTCGGCAGCGTTGTTCGTTTCTGCATACTTTGGCGAGATGATTGAAACCCCAGCAGTTGAAGCATCGTGTTACACTAACGTAATCATAAACTGGACATATCTTCCATCCGACTTTCATTTTTCTGTTTTCCACTAGCTTCTTGTGCGTTCTTGGATCTACTTCTATGATCAACGTTGTTTCGTTATTTCTTCCTTGCAGTTTTTTTATTATCTTCATTTTGCAGTCCGCGTTCTGTAGCTCCAGCTCGTTCTGTGTACTGACTCGTTCAATGAATATCTGATCTTTGTCTCCATCTATTGATTCTTCGATTCCAACGACTTTGATTTTTGGTAGCTTTTTTTGGGGCGCGTAGATTTCGTATTGTGATCCTAGGTTTTCTTTGAGTGCTCCAGCCAATATCTGTCGATCTTTGCTTCTCTCACACCCGAGTATTACTTTGCCTTTCGGTCCTTTTGTAATCCTTTTCACTCCGACTCCTAGATCCATGATATTCACGTTGTTCTTTATAGTGCCTTCTGTAACCTCACTCGTTTGTTCTTCTACTGGCCGTATTATAATATCTTCTTTGTTTACGCTCTGTCTCCAGGCTTCAGAGTATGTTTTCCTCCGAGTAATCTTTCTTTCGTCGCTCTCTTTTCCTTCGCCGTTTTTGCTCTCCTCGTTTACTTTTCGTGCTTCTTCCTTTTTCGACCTGAGTATTTCTTTCAAGGCACATGTTTCTTCTTTGAGGGATTTTGTGGCCTTGTCGACTGCTCTTGTCACGATACCATTCAGCATTTCTTGAAAATTACTTCCGATAATTTCCGTCAACAACTCTTTTTTCAAAAGTGCATGCTCTTCTTGGACCATCCGTCTTACTGTTTCAATTTCTTCCTCCCGGTCTCCACCGTCTGCATTCATCTGAACTCCATCCGCCTCCATTTGCTCATCTGTACGTTTTCGTTTCTTTGCAGCGAGAGATTCTTCCCCGTTTCGGCTCGGATTCTGCATCGTTGTTTCCTCGATTTTTCCTTTGCACAGAACTAGCACGTCCTTTTCATCGTATACTTTGTGAATTCTTGCACAACCAGGATGAAAAACTTTCATACAGAATTTGCACTCATGTATGACAGTTTGAATGATTTTCTTACATTTTGCACACTCAGCTGGACCGTTGCGATTCATTGCATATACTGTAGTCAGTTAACAGTTCTCTCTTATCGTCGCCTCGACGAATAGCCCGAAAGAACGCGAGAAAATTCGCGCATAGACACGATTTAACAGGGTCCGTTTCACTTCGCCCCGGGCAGCAATCTCTCATACACGAAGCACCCCTGACCGCACAAATACACTGGTGGGGACACCCCCAATCCACCGTGATGAGTGATCGGCCACTGGTACCTGGGCCCAATGATAGATTGCGAGCACTGCGAAAGATAGCAGATAATTTCCACTCGCCCTGTCCAAGATAGGTTACCGGTCATTTGACCATTCTGCACTCTAAGAGAAAGTCACTAGATGGATAACGCAGGTGCAGCACACGCGGCCACTGATCGAGACACCGGTATGCGGAACGTGAACCACCGCCGCGAAGCAAGATGGCGGCCACGTCGGCACGCTGACACGAGAAAAACAACGACTTTCACATGACGATTACTTCGCGACGATACAACTGATAGTAAAACCTCGTAACACAGCGCGATCGTATCACCGATACGAGTTCGTTGATATACAACACAGGACACAACTGCAACAATTACTCAGTACACGTATCGATAGAAATCGGCGCGACACGACACACGTCTGCTCCCATCTCAAGAGAGAGAGAGATAGGATAAAAGATGCGAGAATTGTGATTGATTTCAAAAGAAAGTTGGAGGAATATGTAAAGAGGGTACTGACAATGTAAATGTATGTAAATAACTGTATATAAATAGGATTAAGAATAGAATTAAGAACTATGTATGTATATAATCAAGTAGCCTATGGCTAAATAAAGCGCTATCAATCAATCTCTCTCTCTCTCTCTCTCTCTCTCTCTCTCTCTCTCTCTCTCTCTCTCTCTCATGTGTGACAGATGTGTGTCGTGTCGCGCTGCTTTACATCGATTTGATTTCGGAGTGTAGTCCAAGTGCTGTCCACTGTTATGTGTCATCGTGTGTGGCTCAGCGAGACGAACACACTGATCTAATTGTCTTCACTGTAAATAATATCGTCGAGGTGTAAACAACATGTGAAAATCTGTGTTTTTATCGTGTCTGCGCGTCGTGGGGGCCGCCATCTTGCCTCTCGGCGGTAGTTCACATTCCGCGTATCTCTGTCTCGGTCAGTGTTCCATGTAACTGCGTCTAACATCTAGTGACTTTCTCTTGGAGCGCGAAGCGGTCAAATGACCGGTTGATTATCTTGGACAAGTCCAGCAGAGATTATCTACATCTTTCGCACAGTTTTGGATCCAGGTCGGTGGACGGACACTTCTCAGGGTGGATTGAGGGTGTCCTGCTCAGTACATCGGTCCGGTGAGGAACTGTTTTACACCATCCTAGTGCGAGCTATCACGGCCCGGGGTAAAGTGAAACAGGCCGTTTTAAATCGTACAGAAGAGTGGCGATTCTTTCGTTTCTCTCGAGTTTTCAAACAACATGAGCACGCCAAAGGAAACCAAGTGCGTAAAATGCAGGAAAATTATCAAGACTATTATACACGAGTGCAAACACTGCATCAAGTCTTTCCACCCGGGGTGTGTGGGACTTCATAAAGTGTATAATATAAAAAACCAACTGGTACCGTGCCAAGGGGAAATCGAGGTAAAGATAATTACGACGAATGGAGGCGAGGACGAACAACGGAAGAAAAGAAGACGCGAGGACAAAGAAGAAGAAGATCGAGAGAGCGGAGAAGAGGAAGATAGTACAATGAATGAAGACAACAACGAAGATAAAGAAGAGGCTGACTACATGCAAAAAATCGACACAATCTTGGTAAACATGGAAGAAATGAAAAACGAGTATTATCGCGGTGCGGAAATGAAGCGAGAACTAGGAGAAATCATCAGAGAAGAAGTAAACAAGTGGAATCAACAACATATCACTGAATTGAAAAACATGTTTCAAGAGATCGTAGCGGAGGCAGTGGAAAAACAGACGGCGAAGATTGCAGGAGAACTACAGACTTTAAGGAAAGCCATAGAAGAACCAAGGCGAGGTGCAACAGTGTCAAAAAAAGGTAGCCAAGAGGAGAACAACAACACACCATACAAACAGAGAGACGTACAAGTGAAGACGATTAAGAAGAACAACAACGAGGAAATCATTGTCAAACCTACGAAAGAACAGTCTAGTCAAAAAACGGCGGGAACAATAAAATCAAACGTGAATATAATGCAACTGGGAGTGGGAGTTGACAGGATAGTAGAACGCCCGAGAGGTAAAGTAGTACTTGAGTGTGATAGAGGACAAAACAGAGAAAAACTCAAAGAAGCACTGGAGAAAAACCTTGGAAAAGAATACACAATTTACGCACCAAACAAAAAATTACCGAAGCTGAAAGTAGTGGGCGTAGAGGAGGAAATAGAGAGAGAAGAAGAGGTCGAGTTTGTAGGAAAAGTATGCCGACAAAACGAACTTGATTTTGAAGCGGAGAACTTTAGTATGAGAGTAGTGAAGAAAATGCCGGCAAGAAACGGCGAATCAACAATGATTGTAGAAGTGGATCCATACACTCACAAGCTGTTCGTAGAGAGAGAGAGGATGAAAATTGGCTGGAAGAGCTGTCGAGTATACGATTACGTCAGCGTGGTCCGGTGCTACAAGTGCTGGGGCTACAACCATTTCGCGAGTGTATGCAAGAAAGAAGAGTGTTGTCGTAAATGTGCGGGTAAACATGTCGAATCTGAATGTACCTCCAATCTGAAAAGATGTGCAAATTGTTCCAGAGCTTCCGACAACCTCAATCTCACAAGTGTAGCATGCGACCACGAAGCTACAGACGCAGAATGCGAAGCATACAAGAGACAAATAAACCGAAATCGAAAAAACACCAGATACTATGAAGAATAGCAACCAGTGAGACATAAACAGCAAAACAGACATCCGTTCATACTACTCCTGAACGCACAAGGTTTCATCAAAAACAAAGATGAAATTGAAACTCTAATTGTGTCATGGAAGCCAAAGGTAATGTGCCTGACTGAAACTCATGTGACTGATATAATAGGAGACGCGGAATTAGAAATAGAGAACTATGTAACAGTAAGATGTAACTCGGATAATAGTAGGACAGGAGGAGTATTAACATATTTAAAAAAGGATCTTAAGTACAATATTATTGCAAACAGAAACTTTGAAGATAATGCGTGGCTTAGTACTATAGAGTTATTAGGAGCTTATCGAGGAACTGTAGTTTGTACCGTATATCATTCGCCAAGTAAAAGTGATGGACAATTCATCGACGAAGTATTAAAGGAATGCGAAAATTTGCTTGATAGAGGACACGTCTTAATCATAGGAGATTTTAATATTGATATGAACAAAATTACGGATTACTCAAGGAGACTGACTAAGAATATGTTGTGTTTAGGATTCAAACAATATATTAACGAGTACACCAGAGTAACAGAAACATCTAAAACAATAATTGACCTAGTTTTTACTAATTTTTATATAATAACGAATGTCATCGAGACTCCAAGAATAACAGACCATCATATAATAAGAATTGACTTAATTGTAGAAGAGGAAGAGAGCAAAATCTTGAACGAATTTTATTCACGTGACTATAAGAGTATCGACAAGCAAAAATTCTGTGATAACCTAGAGGAACTGATGAATAATAGATACGATGAAAATAATGATGTTAATAACCTAGCTAATAATATAATAGGATGCATTACAGAAATACTCAACGTAGAAGCTCCAATAAGAAATAAGAAAGTACGAGCTAAATGGAAAGAAAAACCGTGGATATCGAGAGAAGTAAAAGAAGCAAGTAAGAGGCGAGATGATGCTTATAAAATAGCCACGTATACTACAAGAGTGGAGGATTGGACAATGTATAGAATGCTGAGAAATAGAGTAGTTCAAGAAATACGCCAGAGTAAGAGAGAGTTTTACGAAGAAAATATTGATAATGAGCGATCTAATCCAACGAAAATGTGGAAAACACTTAAAAACTTGATAGGAAATAAAAAACAAATACAGAATAGCAGTAATATAAAAAAAAAACTATTTTCTAAAAGAGTAAAAAAAGTACGCCAAGTACTTTAAAATTAGTATCCAAAAATATGTCTTGGAAAAAATATTATAAAAATCGAAA
>JABFVB010033299.1:0-12306 GCA_018812205.1 Adelognathus sp. PSUC_FEM 10030001 | reverse complement strand
TGATACACTCATACACACATACATCCGGACATAGATTTTTTTTAGTACGATTTTTGGATGATTTAACATTTAGAAATATTCTGAACACGTCGACATCAATATCTCGAAAAAACCATTTCCCACCAAAACAAAGCTTTCCCTTTGAGGAAGCAAAGAGTCATCAATTTCATATTTTCGGAACAAGCGCTGAGCAAAAATTCCTCTTATTTCAGAGTAAATCAACTCAAGAGTGAACGTTTTAGCTGATAGAGTCCAGAAATGACTGGTGAGTTTTTTAGGATGAAATTGATTTTTTTTAGAATGTATATTTTTCCGTACAAATTATCATTCCACTCGGGAAATTCAATGCCGTGTGCCAAACGTACAGTGTTATAAAGAATTGTTTTGAAATGACAACACATGTGTAGGAGGTTTTTTAACCAAAACCGTTCATTCAATTTCAACTGTATTCGTTAATTTCACAACCCTGGTATAGCAAATTCACCATAATGTTTCAATATTACAGGACGTATATGAGAATATTTCTACACCATCTTTGAGAATTCAAAGCTGCGTGTTGTAAATTTCACTGTACCTACATTAGAATTACTGTGATCTGTTGTCTATTTACTATACGCTTAGACGTTCACAAACCCGATAGGTCAATTCTCATTTATTACACAAAGTTTGCGAATATGATATACGTGTCGATAGTGAATTTCAATACTTGTGCTGTCAATTTCTGTTTTTTTAACGGCGTGGACGTTTCCGTAATGGTCGTTGCGAGGGACGAATATAATATTCAATAAATTGACGTTCATCAGAGCCTAATATATGACTGTTCGCCTTTCGTCTCACGCGGCGATGGAACGTTTGTTCATTAAATCCAATCGAGTCCATCTAGTCGACCTTGTCGACGGGGAAAAGTGTGAAGTAAAAAGTGTCCAGGCCATCTGTACGGTCTGTACGAAAAACACGATGATCCACTCTTGTGAGGGGAGTTCTGGTTCTGCCAGTGAGGAGATCAAGTTACGCGAGTCGTTCGAATATCTCGCAAGTTGCGTGCCAATTAGCACTCGGCAACCGGAGAATAATCTTCGTCGATCCGACAGATGTCACGACACGAAATACCACTGATACTTCGATCAATAAAAAACGACTCGATATACCGTGCTTCGAATATAAACGTACTTCTAGTTTCCAGTTCAATTGACCAGAGAACGAAGCAGGGAGAGAAAACTGAAATCTTGCATAGGCGTTGAAACGGGGGTGCTATCGCGACGAAAAATAAGAAGAAGCATAGTCATCTTGAAGAGGACTGCCGGAAGCAAAAAGGTACAAGGGAAGTCTCTTGAGCGTCGTCGAAAAAACAATCAGTACACAATTGCCCAGAATGTACGGAATTTCTTTTGTTTCCTATGCGAAGCTTGATTTCGACACCCTCCGCGCTGCACGACTAAGGGAATTATACGAATGCCCAGATGTTAATGCGCCTCTGCGTATAAAAGTATTCGAGCGAGCACTTAACCCGTCTTCACGACGCGACACATGGGATAGATGTGTTCCGCGTTTCGTCGTGCGAAAACTTTTGTCCATCAAACGTGAGTGGGGTTCACTATCACTACGATTGTTACACCGTTTGGAATTGAACATGACAAGCAGTGTGAATTAAAATCCAACTGGCACAGTAAAAAATCAACATATCTCGACTGGAACGATGAATTAGAATCGAATACTACTACATGATTCTACATCGGCAACGGCTATGAAGAGAAGCAACTTTTCACAAGTGATTTTTCATGCGAAAGGTCGTTACGAAGCAACAGAGTTCAAATTATCCCTAAGCACTGCCAATAATACCGATGATCACTGGCAAAACATGAACTCAGAGTTGAAAAATCACTGTTCATTTCCAGCTGACGTACGGGAGATCAGAGTCTTATCCTCACGAAGCATGCCACCGTGAAGAGCTGCAGCGGAGAGATGTACTGGCACGAAAACTTGAGGCTTATTGGTGGGCTCGAGTGAAGATGTACGATTGGGATTAGAAGCATGAAAATCCCATCGCGATCCCCGTAGGTTTCGTCGTTGCTTCATCCACGTCCTCCTCATATCCTCCGAATTGATTCGTTCCTGCATTCGGAGCCTATAAACTTCGCGACGTATGATAAATGCAACTTATAAATAACTGCAGCCAGGAGTATCCTTTATTCGCAACTTAGTCACGGCTTTCGCATCGCCGGCGTGTGAGAGCTCTCGGTGCATAATTTATGCGACTGTGGGAACGGATAATTTATTAGTTTACCACCGCTCCGCTGTCACGCCAACGACTCGCGCGAGCTCGCGGAAAATGTGCGAGCGTCGATTCGGCGAGTGTCTCACCATCTAGACATCGCTCTCACTTGTTTGTACATCTTCGTCAACGACGCTCCGATGTTCGACGAAGTTTACGACGTTCCCTTGTGACGAATGGCGGGACGTTCGTTCAGCGTTCGAGTTTCAAATGCTCCGTAGGAGACCCTTCAAGTTCTGTGGCAAGTATTGTGCAAGCGTGAGCCTGCACAACGTGAGTGGTGAAACGTAACTTCGCTCGCTCTAGCTGTTCGAAAAGTTTATCCAACATCGAACTCGAAATGCAGGAATCCATTGATAGATTTTTTGACACTTTAGAAGAGTACTGTTGTATCATAACTTTTTTTTCCATTATCCGTGTGCGATGATGAAAGGAAGCGTCAAGTTTTTATGCGATAAACATCTGCAAGAATGAGTTGGCCGAAAAAGTGTACACCGAAGAAGTTGGTGGAAAAAGTATCGATTGGTGCAAAAGATTCACGATAGATCATCAGGGCCCGTGGGTTCTGCAAACATAAAAGCGTAGGATCTCGGTCAAGAGCCAATAGGGTCTGGGTAAGAGCCTATGAGTCATAGGTGACTTGGACTGTTGGGACCTTCCCTGCGCAACATGTACCCTTGCCAATGGCAATGAATAGCAAACCAATGGGTAACCACTGATGAGTTACATTTTTTTATAATTGGCAATGATACATTTTGCTAAGGATTAGCCTTACTTGATCGGGGCCTTTGACCTATTGGAGCTCAGAACAATATATAGGGATACCTGAACAGAATTTAGAACAGTCATTGCCCGATCTCATAGGGACGCAGAAAAATCTGGGCCTTTGCTCTGAAAGCACTCATAATAATGAGGGCTGCTGGCTCAAGCTAGCTGATGACATTTGGGCCTCTCAAAACTCATGATTAAAAGAAAATATAAACCATTCCGGGGCGCCATTTCAATTGCATATATTTGTCGACACACCGGTGGAAGCCAAACCTGCATCATCAGACGAAGTTCAACTATCATAACTGAATAATGAATCCCTCTTCTCAACAGAGACCTCAAATCGCCTCGTTACTCTTCGGCTCACCGCGAATCGTGAGAGCACATTGAAGCCGGAGATTCAGTTCACGCTGTTCATCCGTGCCCGCTCCGGACGAGACACAGAAATGGAAATCCGACCGTGAAACAATCGCTCGGCCACAATTGGTCCCGTCTCTCCGGCTACCTCGCCACAACGGTGGCGTATCCGCACGGTAAGCAGATTATAATTTGCTCGCGAACGCAAACTCGAACTACGGCTGTCCTCCTACGCCGGGTTCTACCCGCGACAATAACAACGAGTTGCCAGAGTACACGGAGCATTGTTGTCCGGAAGGTGGAGCGCATTGCGGAGAGTAAGTTAGACGGAGATTCCAGCACAAGCGCACGGAAGATATAATAGAGAATAATTGAAACAAAAATATGAGGACTCATAGCTGGTATTAACAATGACTCGACAAACACTAATACTACGGTAAACGACGCGAAGACGTCCGTAGAGACGAGCACGGCTGGTCCGCGAGGGGGTGTACACCTAATGTTAACCATTGGGTTGACGTTCAACGGAGGTGGACGAAAACTCGCTATACCATACTGTAAGCCGGGGCAGAACCACGCGGTGAGAGTAAGTTTTCCTGTAGCAAGAACACCGGACAAACGGTTCGCCAGTAGCAGCGTCTCGAGTCACGAATGGACGGTAAATCACTCGGGGATTAAAAGGGCGTTACCTCGGCTACCGGAGCGGATTGAGTCTGGTGGCCGCGATACCACCGACGCCGCTACTGCTGCCACCGTCGCAGAAACGAAAGAGAAAATAGCGAAGGAGAACAAGAAAGGCTGGAAAAGCTCCTTCGACAAAGATCGATCTTGATGAAAGTAAAATAACCTACCGAGAAATACTAAATTACCTTCGAGCTACCTATGTACCAATGGCCCTCGCAACGCCACTCCATTAAATGGCAATCACGAGGTGATTTTCTCTCGCGGTTTTCTCACATCTGCCGGCAATGTTATATAGCTCAGCAGCAGAAGAATAATGTCCGGGTTGGGATTCAACATGAGAAATAGTGGTTATCGATTGAACTCACAGCGATGAGGTTACCGGTCACTGACCCCTTGAACTTGATTTTCGCAATCTTGCAACGTCCCAGGTCATTTGTTTCTGAGCTGCCCTTTGAGTGACTCCGGAATGTTTCTGATACCTCTCCTTGGCTTCAACAGTTATATAAGTGTTATAACTTCTATTACTATTTGTTGCAATATAACTGCTGACAACTTACTGGGTGAACTGTTATTCTACATGCCATGGGGTTGTTAAGGGAACTGTCACTAACGTCCTGGTGATGGATCACCTTTTATATTGCATTTGGATGTATTGGCGACACATTGCCGCGATGAAGCTACGTGATCTTGATAACCAATGACAATCAAGATCATCCTGGATTTTGAATTTCCATGGAATGTTGCATGCTCCTAGTTCGCGTGAACTTTGCATACCCAATAATCAAGATGAATGAATTGGCTAAATAAATTGAACTGCAACTCGACCATCTTCATACCATGAGTGAGAGTATTAAACGTCTTTTAACTGAAAGAGACAATCACCATCAGCAACAGCGCAATCGGCTTCCGGAAGGACTCATGGAAGAGCAGAGCGGCTGCGCGGTACAAAAACGGCTCAAGGAAGAAATAAGCAGAGGTCGCGAGCGAGTGCAAGTTGTCGCAAGAAACTCGGTCGGTAAGCCGGCCGTGGAGTTTCTGGTTGCGACACCGGACGATGCCACTGCGGGTAGCATCAGCAAGACCGTGTTACGATGTTATGATTACTGAGGGGCGAAACTACGGGCGAAGAGCAGAGAGCTCTACGATGCAACTGCACCGGTCGCTCTGCTGATCTTCCTTCTAGCGACCGGTGCATAAAAACTTTGAACCCCTTGGTGCACTGTCCTCGATGACGTTTTCCCTCCGTCCATTAGAAAGTCTCAAGCTAGCAGGGTGTGGTAGATGGAATATCCATGGGTCAGGTCTTGGTAGGCGTTGCTTTTTTTTTGCTCAACCAAGCTTGTTCCCTGCTCTCACTCTCTAGAAATTTTCTTGACAGGTTGCAGGATCCAACAATAGAACCAGAAGTGCTCTTGATGCAGCTTTTCTTATGCTCCTTCTTCCTCTCCTCCTTCTTCTTCTTTTTCTTGGGCTTTTTTCACTGAGACTATTGCTACATACCCTCCCGTTCGTGCCACGAGTCGAACCAGGGTAGGTATATAGTTGACTCGCACCGAGCTGCACACAGCTTTCTCGTTACCGTAGCGCTTGTCATACGCTCAGCTTGCGTGCCAGTCCTTGCTACTAGTTTGAACTCCTTAGCTCAGCCGAGTCTCGGCTGATCTTGGCTGTTTTGCCCGTTTCTAGTAGCTTTCAATGACGAGAGAGGTAAAAAGTTTTAAGTACTTTGTCGCTGGGTTCGTGAATAGGGGCGCGAGAGGTTGACGAGGTTGGAGCACGTGGAACGGGGCTAGGTACGAGGACGACGGTATGGAAAAGAACATTGGAAGCGGAAAGAGGTCTGAGGCAGGGTGAATTCGTGAGTCGCATCAACGTAGTCTCCAGTCACACAGCCAGCAGGTGAATTCACCGTCATCCGTGGAATACGAGAATTCTTAAAAAGAGGCAAACCCCACTGGATCGGAGAGGGGAAATCCCGGGCGAGGTAAGAACTTCCTGTCTCGAGTGCATCCGCGTATTTTGCCTCGCCCGGAGTGCGCTAATCAAAGGCGAGCAAATTCACCATCTCCATGTTTTTTCCTCTACTTCTCCTTTCGGCTCTTTATCTTTTTCATTTGCCACCAATGACGCGGTTCGCTGAATCGCTTTTTGCTGCAGGACGTTTCGATTCAACGACCGAGGGTCTGGGATGACGAGTTAGTTAGTTAGTTTCAAGTTAGCATGAATAAACGGATGACGAGGAGGTAGTTGGATGAGCAGAGTAGAAGGTAAGAGCTGTAGCAGAGCGAATTTCTAGCACTCAATTCCATCGGATGCGAAAGTTTGGAAGCGTCTGCCAGATTAATTCATCGTCGAGACTCGTCTTCCGACATTCAGAACTTTTAACGCTAACAGACTTCGTCTCTAAACCCTGCAATATTATAGCAAAACCCTGGTAACATTTTTCTTTCAGATTTTTAAATCCAAAGTATACCATGAGGATTGCTACCAAATTGCGGTTGCTGAAATTAGGCTACAAAAACGTGCTTGTGTCGACTCCCTGCGTAAAATCTAACCATGTCTCCAGAGCTTGCGAAGGAATACCGAGGTAATCACGTGTTTGGATTGCCTTCTGTCAATTACAAAGATCAGAAGTAGGCTGCGGGCACGGGGGAGCCACGCGATCGTCTGTGAATAGTAGCAAATAAATGAGGCTCCGAGGTGCTTCTCATTGGGCATTCCAATGCGGAGGTCTGCGATTATATCAGCTATCCGAGTGTTTGCCAGAGCCACGGTCTTGCACGCCAAGCTACGGCTCGACTGTTATCACGCTCGAGCCTGTGCGAATGCGATGGGCGAACTCTGCATTCTACGGGGGTATACGGATAAACGTTGTGGGCGAGAGGTGCAGAACGAGAGATGGCGCAGCGACGGGAGTGGTGCGAGAGAGTTTGATCGTGACGTCGCTGATTAGCACCGCCTCGTTCTGTCCACCCGACCCGTTCGGGTCGCGATCGAACGATTCGTTACGATAAGCATGCAGCTTATATGAACCAAGTTACAGCCGAGAATAATAGATTAGCGAGGTCCGAGAGCATCGAAGCTACTGGCAAACGAAGGCGCAAGCTTGACGGTAGTTGCGAGGTGGATATGTGCGGTTACGGTATGTATGCATATAGTGGTAATGGCTCGTGTGCCAGGGGCTATCCAGAGAGGAAAGCCGGGAGGGGTGTGTAAACAATGATGGTCGGCGTTGCGCGCGGCACTAACCAACCCACGTACAAACATGGAAGCTCATTACGGTGAGATGCCCTCCCCCTCGCTTGTGTGAGAGCGCATCACCACGTGCACTTATGCACTTGATTGCATTATAATATTACCCGACGGATACCCTGTACTCGATGCGGGGCTTGACGAGTTATGGATATTCGCGGTTTGTGATAGTTTGATCGCTCTCACCCGCGATAACCAACGTGAGCACTTCCACCTCATAGGATGTAGTGGGAAGCATGATGATAATAGTAAAAAGGTTAGCGCATAACGACTTGGCGCTACAAAAAGTAATCCTTCACGACGACACACATCTTTGCACTCCAAGATATTGTTAGGAACGAGCGCAATAATAACACACAGATGTTTGGTTTCAGGGTGAGATATTATTAGTTATAAATGTTTCTATGTATTGCACTCGCGGTTCATACATTTGTGCTTTTTCATCGCTTCAATAAGATTCGTCAATGTTCATAAAACGCTTGAAACATCGATAATCGTCGTATGATCGGGGAAAAACGCGAGTCTGCTGATACACTGATACGTTGATCGATTGAGGCTGCCAGTGTCCGGTTGAGCCGAATGGTGGCTCCTCGTGGAGGATCGTTGAGCCCCGTACAAGCCCGGTAGAGAGTCAGCTCCGAGGTTCTCGCTGACGGTCCAATAAACTACAGGCTGCTACATCAGTTGCGCAACCTCGCGCTCGATCGTACATTGTGCTTTCGACGCTGCTTTTGCCACTCGCTCATCCGAGTCGATAGAGTCCGTTTCGAGTAGGAAATCCTTCCTATCCGATCCGACGATCACACTCAAGTACATTGACTGATTTTCTCATCCTCCACATTCCGGCAAGTCCCTCTTGCCTTGATCTCAATTCAACGGAAAGCCACGTTTGTATCTGGGTTGAAACCTCGATTCAAAATACTTCAATGACGAAGTCACTTTGCCGATCTCATCGAAATAATCCTGTAAGGACCGACCACGCGATGGCAACCCACGATACAGCTGAAGAACGTGCACACTCTGGTGCACACGACAAATCCATCCCTCATAGCAGTATCAACATCAGTTTCAACAGTTGCTCGTTACGAGCAATCGCCAAGCACAGAACGAGAATAAGGAACGAAACGCTCGACGGTGACCAGTTGGTGAACCATAATGTTGACCGTGATCTTCTTGTCGCCTTCGCACGCGTATCATCAGTCAAACGGGTAATGAGTGACGGAAATACAACGTTTCTCGAGACGCCAAAGTGACGAAAGGGAAGGAGCAAAGAGGGTAGAAAAGTGAGCATGGTTCCCGCGTTCCGTTTCACCCAGGATGCTATTTATTAACGTCCGTGCGTGAATACGTGACCGGAAAGCCGAAGATCTCAGAAGTCAACGTGCAACAGTGCTCGCACACCAGAAGGAATTGCAGAAAGGGCAGCATTAACAAGGCAGGGTTAGTGTGTATACAGAGAACCTGGCGCGCCGTTGCTCCGCTGTCGCTCTGTACGACGTCTCGAGAACCAATCGAGCCGGTACGTTTGTCATATCGTTGCTTGATCGCCGACACTGGGAGGCTGAAACACAGTACCGGACGATCTCTATATTCTTCGTGACGGACAAAAAAGAGAGAACGCGAGACATTGGCAGACTAGGAGAGTGTGGAATACGGATACAGTGAAGAACAGAGCGAAGCTGGTCTGGTCTGGTAATGCAGGAAATATAGCACGACCTGTGCTATATCTCCACTGTGCTTGTAGCTGCGTACAGCTCAGAGGCCTGAGAGACTCGATCGATTATTTATCGTCAAGATATAATGCTTCGCGATACTTCAAGTACAGTGCTATTTCGGACGAGCCCTTTTCCGGAACGCATCGGTAGGAATTCAATCTCATCTTCGATGTGACGACTGATGACGCACGCGACGAGGTGCAGTGGCGAGATTTCCCAGACAGCAATGTTTGATATAATTGTCATCACGTTTTGGTGGCTGAGTGAAGCTGCGTCAGATTCTTCTCCTTCGTTCTTACAGCCATCGCGTCTGAATAATCATTGAAGCTTCGAATTCACGGTCGCACCAGACATATATTTACTGCTGACGATAATCAATAAACAATCTGAGGATAATCAATAATGGATCATTCACATCATTGATGATCACTAGCAATTATCCGGTCACGGCATGACTTTGTGACAGTTCTGGATGGTTGCTACAATGATTGCTCAACGATTGCTACACGTGTTTCCAACGATAACGTAGCATTTTTGTTGACAACGGATTGATACACGATGTACAAAATGAAAACACGTTTTTCACGTTTTATGTTCGATAGAATGATCACACGACTGAGGAAATGTTCCTAGAAACGATCATTGGCAATTCAACCATCTGAATGATTAATGAAGACACTTATTTTTAATTTCCAGCTTACCACGAAGAGAAATTAGTGTTCTCGTTTTGTATTTCCAATGGCAGAACTAAGTTCTGTACAACGGATACTGTTGCCAAATTCCATTGCCATCCGTAGTAATAGGAGAGTTGTGTTTATTGACGAAATAAACGGACAGACCGGAAAGCAAAAATTACACAACGGGTTTCACAGTTTCTACAGCATGTGGAAACTGCTGTAGAAACTGTATCATAAAACATGTCATCATGAAACATGGTCCATTTCGCGATATTGAAGTTATAATCCACATCCTCATGACAATGCAAAGTTCCGTGATTCGCAATACAAACAATTCGCGAGAGGGTTAATCAAGATATGATCTCCGTTATGTGTATATATTCGAATGTCAATTATACGAAGAAGAACAGACACTTGTTCGGCCAAACTCTCATTCTCCCGGAGGGGTTTCCAGGGGTTTGAAGAGATGAGTCGCGAAACGGCACTCGCGAGTCCGCGGCGAACACTCTTCTTCTCTCGTTCTCGTCTCGAGTGCACTTCTCGTCTCTCATTTCCACGACGAAAGGTAATTCAACTCTATGCCGCTACTCTTCTCGTTTCTCGCTCGCTTCTGGCGGTCGCTCTCGAGACTCTTCGCCCGTATCTTAATACCGGTGGGAGATAATAATTAAGAAATAATTACGAATTGCCCGAGCGGCGTGAGGAATTTATAATTCGTTCGGGGAATTACCGTCGCCACTGGGATGTGGCGCCTGGACTCTCTTTCTCTTTTCATTCTTCCCATTCCGCGTGGCTCGTTTGGTCCGCTCTCTCCACCTTTTCAGTGGCTTGTGCGTCTCTTCGAACGAGCGCGAGGCGTGTCGAACCTTCGACGGAGGAAAAACCTCGAATAATTCACCGCACAGATAGATGGCGTGAGCTCCACCGCTAAAATCCTCCCTTCGTGTTTCACTATTTTTCAATTCCCTTCTCGTACCGTATCCTCGAAAAAAAGGAAATGCAAAAAACATCCGAGACTCTTTATGAGACGATGCTCGGCTTCGAAACACTCGGCCGGTATAATAAGTACACCTGTAATACGTAATAACTAATAATAATAAAAAGGCTAATGTGCCGCTGTTCTCTTTCCGAGAATCCGTGCACGTGTATCATATAATTTCATATCATTAAAGCTTCAATACGCACACACGGCTATACTTGTACGTATACATTTTTTTAATACTCGACCCACAGAGTGTAACGCCCGTAATATGCTGTATATCTCGCGAATGTCAGCTATTTTTCGTTACAGACGTTGCGTCATCGGAATATAACAGTTGCTTGATACAGTACAGTGCAACAAACTTGGCTCTTGCCGTATATCCATTAATTCATTTATTACTTCTTCACAGAACAAGCGAAATCATGAGCGAAGAAAAAATTGACCAGCCATGCTTCCCGATTGGCAACGGTCTCTCCGAAAAAAAGGAGATAAGAAAGAAATTTAAAAATGATAAGGTTGCATTTTTTTATTAATAATCCTACGTGGTATTCACACGATCTCGCCACCAATTCGATGCTGTGAATGAATTGGTAGATCGCTCGCTTATTTTCCCGCCATTATTCACAATGTTTTCACTGTGAGTGAACAAAAAACCGACTCACACACTCTCTCACCCAATGCTTCGCAATAGATCTTCGAAAGTCGATGTGCAAATTAATTACCTTCAATTCTTCAACCACCGTCGTTCCGATTCCGAAAAAAATACGCGATCGCTTTTCAGGCTGCAATCTCGTTGGGGGACAAGGAACATTGACCATGTTGGCGCTGTATTGTATTACATCATTTGCTGTATGTGCCGCTAAGTGAAACGAGCTAACATAATACGATAATAAACTCGGTGGAATAGGAAAAAAAAATTCCACGGAGAAGTTGTGAGAGTAGGATCAGCAACCCCGGGAACTTATTACACAGGAAGTATAACTTCGCCCGCCTTCCCCTCCGCGCGTTCCACCGTTTCTTCATCGTCTCTTCTCGCCAGACGTTACTATATAACTACGTTGATACAACCACGACCGTGAACTCGATACAGTTATATCCAATATAGTATTATGTACATACGAACGTGGTATAATAACAGGAACGATATATAGGAGGCGAAATGTACACACATGTACAGGATGATTCACAATCATTATCTGAATCGTAGCCAACGATGTTCTGTTGATTTTTTATTCGTTTGCTTCAAGAGAAAAACACTTAATCCAAGCTGTAACCAAATTTTTAAAAAGTTTTGGAGTGTCACTGACGTTCTAAATACCGGGAGTCAAAAACTGCCATCGAATTCCTGTTCTACGTGAACAAATGTATGAGAACATGTCGGTCTGAACATTATTCGGAATCCTTCGATCAGGGATGAATAAACGTTAAAGATGCACTGTTAAAAAATTAGACCTTTTTATACACAAAAGGGTACATTGAATTCAATGCACAATCGTGAAATTCATTTACCTCCACGGTAAGAATAACGTAGGATTATTATAATTAAAGTATACTCTCTTGTAAAATTCAGAAAAAATATGAAAATTCAAGAGCATATCA
>JABFVB010032189.1:0-12317 GCA_018812205.1 Adelognathus sp. PSUC_FEM 10030001 | reverse complement strand
TACTATATTATGTTCTACACTATACAATGTTCTTTTGCATCGAAAAAAAATGATTGAAATATTGGCCAACTACGTAATTCAGTTTGCCGGTATTCAAATAAATGCAGCAATTCCTTTGGTTCAACGAGATCGTTTTTTCCGGTGTTGGAATGGTATATCACGATACGACTGCGGAGATAGTTTTTCCGGCGAGTATCGTACGAAATTTTGCTTCGCGAGGTGTGGAAATGGGGGTTGCACTCGCAACATACAGACTTTTCATGCACGCTTTGCAGTGCGTGAAACGTCCATCATCATACCGAGTGAAGTGAGATATATTTTGTTGATCATAAACCAGAATTAATGCATGATTGAATCTCAGTCATAATTATTTTCTCGATACTTTTGAATTGTGCAGGTAATCTTTCGTATCAAAATCTTTCGTAGTCTGCGAGGGAGTGGACGATTTTCTGTTGTACCAAATAAACTATTACGTAGGGTCTACATGCGAATATATGGGCGGTCATTCAGGACGAAATGTTTGACTTTGAAAAATGTTAACATTTCATCACCTGATCCTTTCAGGGTTTGACTTAATTTTCGAAAGTATTTTATCCTATTCTGGGTAGAATAACCGATTGAATAAGTGTCTCTCGTGTTCTACAGGAATAAATACACAGAACAGGTTACGCAGCAGAGTCACGAAATCGTTATTTTTCTCGACTCGTTACAGGCTGACGAAAAATATCCATGAAATCATGAAAAATGCATGCCGATGAAAATTTTGTTAGTAATTTCGGTTCTAAGTGAAGCAAGATGTTGGCGACCGAAAAAAAACCAAAACGTAAAACGTTTTTATTGGGACCCCCATTTTTCATACGCTCGAAGTTTGGCTCCGAGTGATAGCCTAGTCTCATTTCCCTGTTTGTTCGGCATCACTGTGAAACTGTAAAAAAAATGTCGTGAGAATTAATGAACGGTGCCGGAAGTTTTCATCCATGAACCGTATTTCAAGATTCAAACACACGAATGCTCCGATTTCAAAGAAAACAATACAGAGGTTATGACAAGATCGTAAATTTGATGCAACCCAAATTTTGCATGAATTAATTTAACCAAACAATGTTCAACTTACACGGTAGATTGATTTAACTTCAAAGTACTCAGTCAGTAAATTCCGAACTTTTGCAAATAGTGATGTTTCATTCGCTCATTGGTTTACGAAATTTTACTTTATCCAATTTTTTTCGTCTTCGAACAAATAACGGATTTATTGATGAATCGTTCGAGTCACTGAAACCCGTCATTCACCTTGAATGTCGAGTATGCTCAAGTTCATTTATCGTCCCGGCATATTATCTCACAAAAAATTAGTCTATGAGATAGTCATCGCAGAACCACGCATCAAAAAACCGCGTTTGTGTGCGTGTGTGTGTGTGTGTGTGAGTGTGTGCGTATGTAATGTATGTTGGCTCGACATCGAGTGATAAACAAGCTGCAGCGCATCATTTTTTTACATAACGCACAAAGTTGGTAAACAAACAACAGATGCGAGTCGTTGAAGCGCCGCCGGTTCCAGAGTGGGGCGAAAATGTATTCGAAATTGCAAACCTGCTCATCGCGAGACGCTGTGAACGAGAAACAATATTCGAGTATCATCATTCTCTTTCTCAATCTTCACACCAGACGCGTTAATCACGGGGATTCTCTCGTCTCGAGAGCCACGAATCGTATCCAATCGCAAAGTAACATTGTTATTACGTCCATCATTGTATTCGAAGCTCGCGAGCGTAAATTGCACAGGCTCGGAGTTCAAACGCAGTCGAAGTGGGAAAATGAATCAAGATATCAATCGCTCTCGCTCTGCAGAAGGGAATAAGAGAATTAAGGCGAGCAGAAACGAGATCCAATTAGTATTCATAGATATACTTCAACGATGAGCATCAAAAGTTCGTCCAAGTTGCAATTACAGGTTGTAATTAGAAATGACGAAAAAAATTACTCTTCATCTCTCTGAGCTCGCACGTGCTGCGCTGGAGATTCAAAAGTTGCCATGCGTCTCACTTTGAAATTAGTTTGGCCAAAATCGAAACTAATCGCCCATTCTGTGTTGCTCATCTCGGAGAAGCAACCGATGTGGCATATCTCCCTCCAGAAATTACGAGAAGATCATAAATCAGAAAATTGATCTCCAGACGTGGAAAATGTGCGAATTGTATATTTTCCCCGATAAGAACGTTTTTCGCATACCTTCTTCAAGACAACAAGAAAAACAATTAAAAATTGATCTTTAACGGTGGCAAAATTGTGAAAAGTATAAGCAATCAATGGAAAAATTGACCTTCAGGAGTGGAAAATTTGTGATAGGTACTTTGCATCAATGATAACTTGTTTCGCACACCCTTTATCGAGCTATCTTCAATCTTCATACACAACGAGAGCGACGAATGAAAGAGGCTTGAGGCCCGGTGCCACCGCACACGCGAGGAGGGGACGACATCTCCCGCGCGAGATCTTCCAATTTATTTCATTGTCGGCTAGGGTCAATTTGATTAGAGGAGGTTGCCAGTGGAAAAGATTACTCAGCAGTAATATCTGCAACTCGCATCAGCGGTGTGGTGCGAGAAAGGTTCTTGCCGTCCGGTCTCATTCCTAAATTCCTTGCATAATTGAACAATCGTAAGGTCGATCTTTATTAATTGTTCTCGAATATTCTTAAATATTCACACCGATTAATTGCCGGGGATGAAAACACAATCGCAAATGAAGCTGCGAGTCTTGTTCAATCGTTTTTTTTTCTCTTTTAAGAGATTCCGTTCATCTGTCTCCACATTCTTTCATAATTATAAAACCGTAGAGTAAATTTTCATTTATCATTAGCACATATTCCTTGATGTTAACACAGATAAATTGCAGGGTGTGGAGATGCAAAGATAAATAGAGAATCTTATTCAATTCCTGCGCACGAAATGCACACCTGGTTAGCGGTTGAATGGGCGAAGCAGAGAAGGCAAAGAGAAGAGAGTAACTTGGTAAAAAAAAAACTCAAACGATTCGCTTCCGGGCTGGTGCGAAAAGGGTTGGAATGCGACAAAAATGTCTCGTACCAGCCCTGTTAGCAATTATCGTTTTCCCCCCGCGACCCGTTATCTCGCTTATCGACGTTCGGATCGCATACCGTGTCGGAGCAAAACGATACCATTATATAGATTTTCTCGTTTGCTTCTTTTCTCCCGAGCCCCATTGTGTGTCTCAGCACTGTACCCGCGCAGACTCCGACTGGTATACACGAGGAAAATACATTGTCGTAGATATCGCTGCCACCGCCTCGGTCGATACCACTCTGGTCCAGCTTTTTCACCGATAGCGAACAACACTATCAGTTAACTGGATAGAACCGTTGAGAGATTCCGATGAAATTTAATTGACGCCCGAGCGGAAAAACACGCTAAGGATATCGCCCAAACGGTCGCATACGCTTCTCTTCTCTTTTCATCTTCAACAATAAACTCTTAAATTTCATCTTCGAATTTTTATATAATTTTTTTCATTGCTCTCCGGTGTAGAGTAGAGGGAGCCTCGGGAGGCGCAACAATCATTGGCGTGTAATCGGATGGTGATCTCTATCACGATCCACCGCGCCAACTGGCCTCTCGTTGCTCACCGCCGACTGCGGCGGCAGCATCGGTTCCGATCCGGAGCACGCTCTCGGTACTCGGCCGATAGAGTGCAAGGAACTCGGACCGTATACGCGGTATCGCGATACACAGAGATAGGACAGAGAAGGGATAGCCGATACGGAAGAGGTAACGCGAAAAATTCAATCGGAAATCACTGGCTCTCGACGCCGTCCCCGTAGTCACGATGGAATTTCTATCGCTAATATGTACCCGTGTATACACTGTCGAAACGACACGGGAGGAAGGGTTAACGCTCGGGTTGCATTGTCTCTTATTATTTTTCATTCGGGCAACGAGCTCGAGCGTCGTTGTCGAGAATTAAACGAAATTGGCACAGTCATTGGCATACGTACATCTTCTTATGCCCGGTAAGTCTCCATTTCACACAATTGATAGGACAAAAATTCAAGAATACATAGTTCATTCATCAGCAATGAATATCATTCAATTCAATGTATTGACATAACTTATTCTAAAAGTTCTGAAATTTTTTTAGTAAGGATGGAATTTTCCTCTCCACGCTGTCAAAAATGATTTTATCAAAGTACGACATCGAAGAAATTGTTTCATAGAAACTCAACGTTGCAACCCTTCAATCTGAACCCAGTACAGCAATTTTGCTTGCGAAGAAAATATATCTATCGTCCATGTTCCTTGACGAAAAGTTGTGTTGAATTTATAATTGTTTCAAACGGTGCAATATTCATGATCAAGTTTAAGGTATGGTGAACCCGCTTTTCCAGGAAAATCAAGAGGATGATATCCTTTTGCCTTATGTGTTATCATTTTTTATTCGGAAAACGAGCTTGCCGGTCACCCATTGAACAAAACAACGCTATTGGCATGAGGTAATCTTTTCTCGTACAATGTATTTCGTGTGGCCAATGACTGTACCTCCCATCTGGTCGATGCATATCCTCGCGTGATTTCAGCCGGCACGTTTCGTGGCTTTCACAATAAGCGAAGTTTGCACGATCGTCGACTCGTATACGTTTTACGCATTCGCGAAACTCGTCTATACGAGTGATATTGCACGCCGCTTGTTACTAATACTCTCTTGCGAATGATCGCGCAAACGCCCCTTTGCGTGCGCGTTTTACTATGAAAAAAAAAAGAATACGAACGCAGTCGCTTGTTATCTGTCTCGCGAGTTTCGCGGTCCCGGCAACTCCGCTGTTGCCTCGCCGAGAGACGAAGGTAGAGAGCAACGTTAATGTCGCAATGTTAAATAGATACATGCAGAGTACGTGCCGAAGACCGTACGTGACCGAAACGACGAGGCGCCGCCGCCGCGCGCGATGAGAGGACTCTCGTCATCATCGTCACCTCGTTCTTCATTTATATTTTTTCTCTGTCATTCGTGTGTTGTGCGAGATACAACGTACGGTTATATATCATTATTTCATTGCATCGGCTCACGGCTCAATAAATTATTCATTCTTCGTCTTTTGTTATTTTTTTCGTCTTGAATCGTCACGCATTCGCCGACGTAATACCGTCTTCCGAAGAAACGTTTGAGAATTTTCTCGAATACGTATGGCACGTTCATCGATTCATTACAACCGATGAGTTCTCGTCAGATTTTTAGTAGTAAATATTCGTCCGATTCCGTGAAATAGTCGCATGAACGAGTCGCATACTCATTGCCTATGAATCGATCACTCATAATCATCCAAAAACTACAATTTTTTCAAAATTCCAACAAATATTTATGTCTTGTAAAATGTGTAGTGTAAAATATTTATACTTTACACTGTGGTGAAACGAATAGTGGTCCATCGGAATGAAGTTGCGTAGTCGTTGCAACTAAGTCGTTCTGTGATGTTCTCCCAATCACTAATTTTTTTTCCAATCTCTATAAGTATTCATACTTTGACAAATATACATACTTTATCCTATTGTGGATCAAATAGTGGCCTGTTGTGATTGTCCAAAATGTTCGATTCGTTTTCTTGCTATAGGCTTTCATGCTGTGATAATATGGATGTACGTTAATCTCGATGGCGTTGACATTTCCGAAGTGATGACGCGATAAGAGCTTCGAAATCGGTATAGATATGATCGATGGAATTCCTTGAATGAGGAAAAGATTTGTCTGAAAAGGCAATAAACGATCGATGGTGTCGGACGTTCGTCCGGTTCGCACGATTCACCGTGACACCGGACCCGGGCTTTCTTCTTGAGCGATTATACTTTCCGCGCAGAGTTCCCTTCCAACTCCGTGGCCACCGACGTTCCACTGGAAACGGTGAAGTGAATGGAATCCCGGCAAGCGTTCCTGGTACACGGTATAAGCAGACGATTGCCGCTGCAATTTCACTGCTGTGTTGCTGCTGGTAGAACAGCGCGCGGGGTTTTACTAGCAACGGAAGTGCGGCGTTACGCCTTTCTACTTCAACCGTAATTTTCAGTGTCTTCTGTGTCGCACGGCTAAAGCTTTCGACAGTTCCATAGCAATGGAGCGAGTTCGTCGAGCGAGACGCGTGTTTTCAAATCAGAAGCGCGGAAACTCGAAGCTTCGATCGTTTCTTCACGTAAATCCTGGATAATTGTTTTGATTTTCTTCACGTTAGCAATAATCGCGAAGTATCACAATAATGCTATTGGGAAAGAAAATAATGATAACTGGCAGGCGGTCACTCGAACGCAATCGATGTATCGAATAATTATGTACTATTCAAGTGAATCCATGCTCATTTTCGTATTTGTACAGGGTGATTCCCAATAACTGTCGAAGCCCTCGAAAAAGCTTCAGAAGCTGTGACGAGACGAAACATTCGGAGATAACGTGGAGCTATTGTCGACACGAAGATAAGCACAATGTGTGAAAAAAGCGCCCAGTGATAGAAACAGTCGTACCATCATGATCGCGACGAAAAACTAAACAAATTCGGCCTTGACGTTTTTTTTCCTGGAGTTCGAAATAGCAGAGTTACGAGCCATTTGGGCTTCGACCAATGGGAGCGTGATGCGACACGTGGCGCCATCTAAGCGCAGCGTTCTCATTGGTTCAACTTCGATCGCCCACAACTCGTTAACGTCGCGTATGAGAACATTTTTGTAAAAACAAGAATTGTTGAGTTCCGGATGACAAATACGATCATACATCGCTAATTTTTCGGAATCAGAAAAACGAGAGTTTTTGGCCGTAGCCAAGCGAATCATTGGTAATCAGACAAAAAAAAATCAATAATTTATCTGCATTTCCATTACATTTATTCTATTGATCCGAGGAAAAAAGTCACCGATTGCGAAATACTATTTGAGAATTACAATATAACGAAATGATACTCTCCTTGAGAATATCGTCTATTACCATCCGAAAGTGATTTCGGGTTTTTCCGGTCATTGAATACTGACATCGGAATACATCTTGAACGACAATAAATATCGATTTAGTGTTTTATAGGAAAGAAAAAGTATTGATTAATATTTGACACATTGTTATCTGTCAAAGGATCGAGTTGAACTGACTGTAATATGTCAAACAGTTGTTCTTGTGTCTCATTGACTTCAAAATATCAATGTTGCTCCGCACAGTATTCATTTTTTTCCATGTATATTGATCCGTAACATGAATAGGAGACAATTTAAAGACTTACGGCACGAAGAAATTAATGTCTGGTTCGATATTACTCCTTTCTACATTCACCTACACTTTAATGACTATACACAACCGCAGAGACAAACATTTCCGTGACTCCACCTCGTCGTAACGTCAAACACCTAACGCACGCCTGAAAGTTTTCGGTCTCTTCCTCGGTTTTACGTAACCGATATACCGAACTCTATGCGGGATGCCTCGAGTACTCTCTGCGCCAGCACCGTAGAAAGTTGTCGGAGACACGAATGCCATATAAATGATTTGATACCCATACAGTCTATACTTATAGTAATTCCTGGGTTGAATATGCTTTTAGTTAAGTAACTTCTCGACATATTATAAAACGCTGCGGGCGGTCGGTACAGTGGCATCTTCGGCTGGAACAGATTGCGTATAAATAAAAAAAACGTCGATGCACAATTATCTTCCTGTCGATAAAAGCAACCCTTCGCGATCAAGTAATGAGTTATCACTTAACGAGTTGCCAAGCATGTTCTGCTGCATACAGATAGTTTCAGAATTGAGTTTTGAGAGTAGTAACTGCCAAAACCTATTTCTATAAGGCGAAACAGGTCAACCGATTTCCGGCAAAAAAGCGTATTTTTTTCGGTCAAAACACTGGTATCAAAAGTCGCATGCGATTCATTACTAGTAACGATATTTTCATCACCTGGAAAAAATATCCAGACGCGGATATAACGTGTTATAAGAGTTTTTGATATCCAATTTTATTAATATTTCCCATGACCTTCTGAAACTGAGGTTGTGCTCGCATGAGACATTTTCCACCGATAAAACAACAAATCATGTGTTTCTGAGATATCGCCAGAAAGCGTCGTTTTTGCAATACTATGGCGAGCAACGATATATAATGACACGCTAACGTGCGGATAAACAGAGTCGTACTTCAGTCGATAAAGCCGCTAACCCACGGGCGGCTAATCGATGTTCTGTATAAATTTCGGTGCTGAAGGAAATTACTTTTAGGGGAATCCCTTCATCAGCTCCAATGGAACGCAAAAATATGTATTTCATAACATTTCTGTATAACGTCTCAAGAATGTACATTCGAAGGCCCAGAACGAAATTAGAAGTCCTGCTAATATTACAAGCTGATAGCCTGACGCATCTGTCCTGCAGCTTGCTCTGCATTTTCATAACTGGTGCGACGTATAGCTAAAATACTGATCGACGGAATTCGATGAAATTGGGTATACTTCTTCAAAACCTTATTGTTAAAAACATGAACCAAAATGTTTTTGAAACGAAAAGGATTCTATTGCATAATGTAGCTATTTTTTTCTCAATATTTTCCTCCATTTTCTACATTTCTCACTGTTTCTCATTCGTGTTCCGTTTATGAGTGTTCATAACCAAAAGTTGTCAAGAAATACCCAACATTTCGTAAATGTTATGGAAATCTTTCCTTTTGGAAAGAAAATTCACGAACATGAGCAATGTTTTCCTCGCCAAAAGGTGTCTCCCCTTGATGCTCTTCTTCAGAACATATCAACCGTTACCACCCGGAAGTAATTTCGATGTTGTTTCTGCATCAGCCTGTACATCAATATCCAAAAAAAAAGTACCTACCGATAGATTCAATATATATTGCTATTGCATCGGACTTTGTCGGACCGTGGCTACCGATAGGGGAAGTCACTAACGAGAGCGTAATAAATAATTAACGCAACGAGTTATTAATCTTCGTACGGTATATATACATGTATATCCTTGCATATATACAAACTCGGAGCAATCGTTGCCCTGCGTGTTGTTCTACCCGTGCGTGTACGCTCGTCTGCCTCTCTCCGTCTTTACACGGTAGGGAAAAGAGAATAGAGAGGGAAAAAAATGAAGTATAGAGTTGTGCGCGCCGCGTCGGTGAGGTAGGTACAGGTGTGACGCCGGGAGTCGAGCGGCGAAACGTTCGTGCGCGTCTTCGGCAGTAGAACCCGCGCGCGCGCGCCGAGAACGAAGAAGCGGAGGCAAGCGTTGTTGTACGGGTCCGCGAGCCTCGCCGCGCCAGTAGTCAACGTCAGTTCGCGCTCAGACACGGCGTGCGCGACACAGCCGGTCCCGCTCGCACAACAACGCGATTTTCACAATCGTAATAATAACACATCGAGCCTCGTATCGTGTTGAATCTAAACAAATTTCGTGCGTGTATCCAAAGTTTTCCAATTGTTCGACACTGAATTGACAATAACGGACAACAATTTGCGAAGATATTGGACACGAAAGCACTTAAGGTACAGAAAAACATTCAATCCATGTATCAGTGTTTACTATTATTCAATCGATTCTTACCGAACGAATCTTAGTGAAACTTATCGAAAACATATAAAATTCGAATTTTATTCAGAGTCAACACGCCTCTTTTTTTTTCCAACTGTGGTTGACATTTAAACGCCGGGAGATATACGCCGATAACTATGAACGTCGAATACAGTCGCACTGTTGCATTTTGTTACGATATTTCAATATGCATAATATTGAGCAACGAGAGAAATAATTATTGGCACACTTGTCGCGAAAGCGCGCCGAATACCGATAATATGCGAATCTTGATACATTAAGATTTCGTAATTATGTTCAGCATCTCCGAGAGCTTCGAGCGCCATATTTCAAACATCTTTTTTTTTATCGCTCCGATGTTCTCGTTTTTCTCACACGACTTTACACCAGTTCGGTTGCGAAGTATAGGCGTGATTAATGCGGCGCTGGTAGGTCTGCTCGTCGTCAAGAGATTGCGAATGAGAGAGGAAGATTTGAGAAAAAAAAAAGAAAAAAAATAAATAAATGGAATTTTTCCGCGAGATGCACATTAGCAGAGTGCGCGGGGATCTTTGATTACCGGCAGCTTATAGTGTCGACGCGCAGTGCGCGAGTCCAGAATAGGGTTGCGTACACCTTTGTCGGTGTGCATAATGCCCCGATGTCCTGCACAGGGTTCGTACACACGCGCAGTCACTATAGTTGTAACTATGTAGGCAAGGTCGAGGCATCGTCAGCCTCCTGCCGCGGTCGACACCGCCGTCGCTGCCGCTTCGACTATCATAAATTACCCTCCCCGGTACCCTTTTTATTTCATTTTCCTATTCGTCCCGCGCGCGGAATGATCCTACGTGCGCTTACGCACTTGTACGTGCGCGCGGCAGATGTATGCAAATATCTCTCCTACCGGTCGGTGGAAAACCTATCCGCGGCGTCGCAATTACTCTCGGGACCTATCTCTTGCCTCTTCGATTCCTAAGTCACACACATACACGCACCTTTCCTACGCACAGAAGCAACAGTCTTGTGTATCTTATCGCCAAGGAGAGTGAAAGAATTGAAGAAATTGTAAATTACTGACGATACAATATCGATGGAAACGAATTTTTTTATCAAATTTTACACACAGATCATGGAGTTTTTGTATTTTATTTTTCGAATTGGTATGGCTCTATTACATATATCGATATTTATCCCATTGACCAAATGAATAAGTGTACATTTTCGGAGTTGTATAAATTATCAGCAACAGCCATGTGTACTTTTATGGCTATGGAGAGTGGAAGAGATGAAGGAATTGTAAATTACTGATACTGCAATATCGATGAGAAATTATTTCTAAAGGAAATTTGGTACGCAGATAGAGTTTTTCTTAATTCAATATTTCAAATGGGTAAGGCTCTATCGCAGGTCAATAGTTGCTCTATTGACCGAACAAACAAGTGCATATTTGAAGTTACAATTATGAATCCGATCATTGTACAAAACAATAACAATTTGTATCTAGTGCTTGCGTGATAAGAAATTAACATATCGCTCATGAAAAATAGAGTCGTCGGAAATCAGTGTATTATAATTAATGTTCCATATATCAGATCGTACTCTCAGATCTTTCCAAAAGCGATCGATTGATTTCAACTTACTTTTATATCTATAAATCAATTCATCGATTTCATGTGTACGGAACCTCAAAATTGTTGTATATTAATTGTGATATTAGTTTTGACAGTTTAGTGGTCGAACCAACTCATGTTGGCTCGTTTAGGAACAAACAGAAGTGTAAACGGATATTTGTGACAACGAAGTTTCCTCCGACGAAAGTTTATATTTTTTTCAATCGTTTCTTTCCCCTATGTATTTTTGAGAGACGTTCACGCGGTTTTTACGAGAGCGAATGCAACTCTTCTGTCCTTGAAAAATGAACATTTCTACAACTACGACACACACACACACACACACACACACACACCTCGAACTGTCACACACTTATCGTGTCTCGGCTGATTCCGCAAAACTCGTTTTGTGTCGCAATTCGCTCGTTGTGGTATAAAAAGAAAGAAAGAAAGAAATGAAAAAAAATCGGCTAATTCGGGCCGATTAACATGATGTAAAGGTCATCGTTGCGAGGAATATGGTCTCGCGCAGGCAACACGACGCGACTCTTCGAATTTACTTCCTGAATCTATGACGCTTCGGACCGCCTGTGTATTATATGAGCGACAAACTCGAAACCGACAGCTTCGCTAAACACGAACCGTTACGAGTTGCAGCCGTGACAAAATAAAATGTTTTGCAAATCTAACGCGTGTGTATGCATGCAGTTATACGTACCAGCCGGCCGATCGTAAAGCTCGAGTTTACGGTAGGCCGACAATGAGATAAGGCCCTTCCCCGAGAGCTCAGCAACGCGTACATCGGTGGTGGATATAATAACGCGTGTTGCGTATGTACATAAAGCATACGTGCAATATGTTTCCTGAGAAACATAACATCGTAAGAATATCAAAATAATTACAGACAGCGGAGATCGATAGGAAGAAAGATGCAAACGAAAAAATTGACACATAATGCACACTTCTGATGCACCTGCGGAATTTGAATTGCAGAGTTGGCTGAGTTGAAATATTTTACGAAGTAGTTAAAAAAAAAATTCGGCGCGTCGCTACCGTCTCTACTTACGCCCATACCTATCAGCTGATCACATTTTTCGACGTTTTTTTTTCATATTTCTCGAAATCAAAGCATCGGATCGGATTTTGCAAACAGACATATATTTTGTA
>JABFVB010031078.1:0-12334 GCA_018812205.1 Adelognathus sp. PSUC_FEM 10030001 | reverse complement strand
AAATAAAATTTTGTACGATGTACTATTTCGCACTCGTATCGTAATGTTCTATTTTCGCACTCGTATCGTAATGTACTATTTTCGCACTCGTATCGTAATGTACCATTCTCAGTGCCTTCGCCTCGTCTCTCGCAACGTCAGAAAAGCACCTACCGGCCGCCAAAAAAATAATCTTTTTTCAAAATTCTATTTTACAGGCAAAGAGCCGCCCTGCTGGTTAACGCCGTGTATGGCCGAATGCGGCAACATGCCGGACTGGCATCCCTACAATCCGGCGCCGTCGGGACGCCCAACGGCACCGACGGGCCCCCAAAACTCGAGTACGGGCCACATGTTCATATCGAGCATAAGTCCACCGGCGATGGACGGAATGAATCTTACGACTGATCGTCATCCCTCGGGCAAGCATCCGAGCGAGTCGTCTTACGTGACGCGAAATTATCCAGGCGCCGCTCTGCCACCGACAAACTGTTCGTCGAGCTCGTCTCTGACGTCTCACCTGACGCCGCTGGCAGCATGCGTGAGTCACTACGGCTCGATGGATCCACGTCTCGGCGGTGTGACGAATCTCGCCGACGATGTCGCGCATCGTAACCCACCGATGTCTTTCGCGCCCGCGTCTTCGCACCCGAGCGCATCGAGTCATCCACCGAGCTCGGCTCAAGCACCGATGCAAAATTCACCGGTGGGCTCGATGTCGCCGGGCCGTCAAGCCGCGGCCTACGGTGCCTGCAAAGCACCCTGCTGCTCCCATCCGGACGCCAACATTCCCTATCAGCACTGGGACAAGTACTCGCACTATCACACAGCGCCGAATCCACCGTCCGCTTATCGCGAAAATCTTCGTCAAAGCGCTTATCCACCGGTGGACCAGAGACGCTACATAGCCGACATGAATCTGCGCAAAGATTGTCTCGACAAGGAGCTCGTCGACTCGACGTCGTCATATCCACACGAGCATCGTCGCAACTACGAGTACAAATATTCACGCAAAGAGAGCGTTTTGGCGCGTAACTACACGACCCAATCGAGCACGATGCTGCCGAATTATCCGATGCAAAGTTACAATTTTCCCGCCGATTATCAAAAGTGTCCGTACACGGTGAAGGATTACATGCGACGATCCGCCAACACCGCGACGACGAAAAATTCCACAATGATGAAATATCCCGAGCAGCAGAGTGTAATAGTTCAACAAAAATATTCACACGCGAAACAGTTGCAGTATCAAAATTCCTCGTCAATCACGAGTAATCAACAAACTTCGAATTTGCCGACTACGATGCAAAACTCTTACTACAACACGCAATCGCAAGTGCCGCGTGACTATTCACGCGATTACGCGCAAGAACAGTCAACGAGTAGAATTCAACAAGCGCCAACGAGCTCGACCCACCCACACGGCAATTATCAAAAATATCAGATGTATCATCACAAAATTGCGATGCAGAGAATAGCGCTTGAGAATCATTTGCGTACATTCACGAGAATACCGGGCTATCAGTCGCATCCGAAGTATCAAGAGTGCGTGATGCGTTACCGTGAATTGTTGCGACTACAGCAAACGGTTGATTATCAGAATGTGATGCAGGAAGCGCCGAAGGTGCCGAGCCCGTCCACGGCCGCACCGCCCGTTCCACCGATCAATCTTCAATTCGATCAGAACGGTATCCTCATCAATTCGAATTACATGACCGGTAATTACGCTGGTATTCACGGCGCGTCGAATCCATTGAGCGCGAACGACAGCCACGAGACAACGGTCAATCCTCGTATCGCCGCGATTGGCGTTAATTTGGATTCGCCGAGTCGATACGTCGACGCGCAAATTAATCGTGGCTTGAGTCACGAAAATTCCGAGCGTTACTACATCGGTGATAAGACAAATTTGTACGAAACCGCGAGAGCTCGAACGAGCGATAATGTGGACAGAATCGACGTGGACACGGTCGAGACGTGCCGAGTTCACGAAAACATCAACGAACGATCGACGCTTGATAGCACAAAAATTGCCGATAGCGTGGACTCGACTATCGAGTACAAAAATTCCAAAGATTTCGCCGACAAACCCGAGCTGGACGTTAGACAATTTTTGGCCAATTGGGACGAGTCCGAGGACGAGGAGAATGCGGCGACGACGACGAGAGTCGCCAATGATTTAGCGAGAAATTCTCGAGTCGAGAATTGTACGCAGGACGAAAAGGACGAGGTCGCGGTTAACGCGAGCGACTCGTCGCCGAGAACCGAGAGCGGCAGCGACGTCGATATCGAGAATGGCGAAAATTCACCGATCACGAGCACTCGAAGCGACGCTGCGACGAGCGAGATGAGATGCATAAGAACCGACGATGGCGATGATATACCGACGATTCACATAGTCGAGAATATCGAGCCGGGCACCGATTTGGAGAAGATTCACACGGTCTTTGGTAGCTTGGCATCGACAGTTTTGAATCCCATTTCCATGGGTGAGAGCGTCGACGAGATCGTGACTGCGGAAAATACGCGTGAGGGTGAGACAATCGTTCTCTTCGAGGAGGCGAATGGTGTTTGCACGAAAACTTTGGAATTCAGCGTGGCCTCGGAGGCGACGGAGGGCGTAATCGCTTCGATAATCGAGTCTGCGAGCGTCGAGACGCAAAATGAGCCGATGGAAAATTCGCAGAAAAGCCCTTACGAGTCCGCGGCGGAGAACGATCGGTCCAGCGAAAAATCGGCTGTTAACGATGTCGCGGAGAGTGTCGAGAGCGAGAACGCGACTTCCATCGCGTCCGACGAAAATTCGGTAAAAACAAGCGGCGAGTGCGTCGAGGCGGTGAATCTGCGTAAGCAAAATAGCTTCGCCAGCGACGAGTCACACAATCCCGATGACATAAGCCTGCCGGATTTGCAAACTTCCGAGTGCACACCGATCTCGACGACTCTTAACACACCCATTCACTCCGACAGCGAGGAATCGTCCGAGCACGTGTCCGATCTAACGATATCGACGAATCCCATCGAGATAATACAAAATAGTCCTATAATAAGTTTTACCCACTCGCCGATAAAGATCGCGCCTTACGAGCAGCTCGAGACGCGAATCGGTAGTGGCGCGCGAACGAGCGTCGAGGAGATCGAGAGACACGAGTCACTGGATTTTGACTTTGATCGCGAAGTAGCTTGTCGTGAGAATACGAAATATACGGAAACATCGGAAACTTCGGAGGGTCTCGAGGGTGAGGTCAATGCCGCTGGCGATGCTGTGCTGCTCGAGGGCGTCGGCGAAACTACGGTTGACAAAAGTTACGGTGACGAGGCGGGAAATTCGTATGACGGAGATGAGGCGAATAATGGCGAGACGACGATGGGAAATTTGTACGGCGGAGAGACGGCGAATAGTGGAGAGACGATTTTGAGAAATTCGTACAATGGAGAGACAACGAGTATTCGCGAATCCAATTTGGAAAATTCTTACGACGAGCGGTCGTTGAATAACAGCGAATTAACGTCGGTGAATATTCGCCGAAATGTGGAAAATTCGTACGATGAAACGTCATCGGGTAATCGCGAAAATTTGGTAAATTCGGGCAATGAAACATCATCGCATAATCTTCAAAGAGTGGAAAATTCTTACGATGAAACATCACCGCATAATCTTCAAAGAGTGGAAAATTCTTACGATGAAACATCGCCGCATAATCGTCAAAGTGCGGAAAATTCTTACGACGAAACATCACCTAATGATCGTCAGAGAGTGGAAAATTCTTACAATGAGCAGTCGCCGAATAATCGTCAAACTGTGGGCAATTCCTCCGATGAAACATCACCGAATAATCGTCAAACTGTGGAAAATTTGTACAACGAAACATCACCGAAAAATCGTCAAATTGTGGGAAATTCTTACGGCGAAACATCACCGAATAATCATCAAATTGTGGAAAATTTGTACAACGAAACATCACCGAGTAATCGTCAAACTGTGGAGAAATCTTACAACGAGCGGTCACCGAATAGTCGTCAAAACGTGGAGAATTCTCACAACGAGCAGTCGTCGAGTAATCGTCGAACTGTGGACAATTTTTACAACGAAACATCACCGAGTCGAATTGTTGGAAATTCTTACAAAGAAACATCACCGAACAATCGTCAAACTGTGGAAAATTCGTACAACGAAACATCACCGAGTCAAATTGTTGGAAATTCTTACAAAGAAACATCACCGAACAATCGTCAGACTGCAGAAAATTCGTACAACGAAAAATCACCGAATAATCGTCAAACATTAGAAAATTCTTACGATCCGCCGTCGCCGAATAATCGTCAAAATGTGGATAATTTGTACAACGAGGCATCACCGAATAATCCTGAACATGCCGAAAATTCTTGCAACGATCAATCTTCGAAAATAGGCGAATCCACAGTGAAAAATTCGTACGGCGAGAGATCACCGAATATTTGCCAATCAACAGTGGAAAATTCGTGCAACGAAAAATCATCAAATATTTGCGAATCGAGGATATCAAACTCGTGCAACGAAGTGGCTCCGAACATTCGCCGATCGACAGTCGAAATTCCGTACAACGAGAATTCAGCTAATATCGAAAGATCCTCAAACGAAATTCCGTACACGGAAAAATCAGCGAATATGCGCCGATCCACAGTGGAAGATCCGTACACCGAGTCATCGGCTGAAATTTGCAAATCAACAGTTAAAAATTTGTGCAACGAAGAGTGTGCAGATATTTCCCAATCCACCGTTATCAATGTTTCTCACAACGAGACATCAGCGAATATTCGTCAATCCACAGTGCAAAATTCATACAACGAATCATCAGCAAATACTGTAAAATCCACTGTCGCTGCTTCTCACAGCGAGACACCAGCGAGTGGAACCGCAAAGTTGACGAGTACATGTCGTTCGAAAGTGGCAAATTCTTACATTGCCGAATCGACGAGTCGTCGTCGATCGGCGGTGGAAAATTTGTACAACGAGCCAGAAACGACATTGCAAAATTCCTACGATACGAAAACTTCGCACGTCGAAACCGATCGAGACGACGAATTTTATCGCACCGCCGATCCTCTGGTGGGAATGGCAAATATGACGAAAAGTGACTCGGAGGATCACAGTGACGAGATCGTCGAGGATGAGACGGGCGCGTCCGCGTCACGCAACTGTGAGAACGATTGCGCGAGTTGTGTCACACCGGTCGACGAGATATTGCGTGACGATGAGCTCGACGTGGACAAGTGTCGGACGATGATGGAGCGCGACGACGTGTTCGAAAGATCCTCGGATTTGGAAAAATTGTGCGACATGTCGTTGGACAGTTCTTGCATGATGCCACTGATCGCTAACGAGGACAGCGAAGTGCCGAGAGTACACGTGGACGCGACCGAGGAGAGCAGCAATTGTTTCGCCAAGATATTGAACGAGACATTGCCGTTGGGCGGTCTCGTGACGATGGAAAATTCCGTGGACGAGAGACTCGGCAGGCCCGACGAGGACATGTGGGGCGACGTCAGATACGTCGACAAACATTTGGACGCTAATTTAACGAGCACCGATTATCAAAGAGAAAATTACGAGATCGATGAATTAACGAAAAGTACCGAAGCCGATGGGACGATGACGCGGGAGGAGATTAACGATGAGAAATCGACAAATGAATTTACGGAAAAATCGACAAATTTCACGGATTCGGAGAGCGAGGACGAGGATGTTTGGGGCGAGGAGAGTTACGTGGATAAGCAATTGGACGATACTCTGATGAGCGCGAGTAATCGCAACGAGAGAGATGATAGCGTGAGAAGTGATATTAATAACGGAGTGGCGAGCGCGGAGGAGAAATCGGTGCGTGAGGAGGAAATTTACGAGACATCGATGAATTTTACGGAATCGGAGAGTGACGTGAGATCGCAGAGTCCGATCGATGCACCGGATGAAATTTTCCATCCTGAGGATCATCGTGGTGTCACGCGGCCACCGAGTCCTCGCGAGGAATCGCCAAAATCATCTACGATGGACCAAAAGAACGATCTGGAATCGCGCAAATCGCAAAAGCGCCGTTCATCGCGTGACGAAAAAATTCACGACACGGACAAAGAGGCGAAAAATTCGACGACGAGAAGTTACACGACTAAACGTCGCGACTCGAACGTCGAGATAAAATTGTCAAATTTCCGGAGCGAGACATTGGGCTCGAGATCGACGAGTCGTGACGCGAGCAGCGACGGTCTCGACGCCATCGAGATAAAGATAAATTTGTCGCGTAGCGACGTCGTACGTCGCGTCAAGCAGGATTTCAACAGATTCACGGTGAAGGACGAGAGATTGACGCAGGACACGGATGAGGCGGAGGAGAGCTCGCAGCAGCGCAAAAAGTGTTGTCGCAGAAGAAGAAAATCAGCACCGGACGGTTACGAGTACAAGAGATCGCGTAGAGCCGACGACGAGAGAAACTTGACGGAGCATTACGTGGCGAAAAAAATTTCCAAGTTACGTAACAATCGTCGAAAATTTCGTCGTTCGATGGACGACGATTTGATGCACGACAACGAACGCGCGAGAATGGAAACGACGATGGAAAAGCGAAATTTTCATCAAGAAATGGCCAAAGCTCTCGATATTCCTTGGCGAAAGTGCGCGGATGAGACGGAAAGTGGTGACTCTCGCACGTCGACGCTGCCGCGCGAAGACGTGATGAAAAGGAACGAGAAAGAGTCTGGTGACGATTGGAACGATATGAGAAAGGAAAAAAGTGTCAAAGACGCGAGAACTATACCGAGTCCGGCTTACAATTCAGCGATGGAAAATTCATCGACTCTTGATTTCGATAATTTCGACGTTGCGCCGAATCGTAGCAGCGACGAGGATCCCGAGGTCGCGGACTCGGTGTCGGAGATTCGACACAGTCGTGTCAAGCGCACGAGACTCGAGGATCGCGATCGTTACCGTAATCCCTCGTGTTACGACGAGCTGGCGAGTCTCGATGCATTCGAGATAAATCTAAACACAGTTCCTATATACACGACCAAAGACGGTAGAATAACTTACAGTCCAAACAGAAATTACACTTATCGTGCACTGATAATGGAGGCGAGACAGCGCGAGGGTTATCCGACACTGAGAAAATTGCACTATCCGAGCAATCAGTTGCACAATCGTTATCGCGAAAATTTGCAGAGACAAATTTACAAGAGACGCAACGAGGAGAGAAGCGGTGTCGCGGGACACGAGAGAAGAAATCGTGCTTTGGATTATTACACGAGTAAAACGAGAAGGCCAGTGACGACGAGAAATCGGCCGGAGGAGACGGAAACGCGAGTGACGATGAGAGGCAAAAATCACGATTGTCATCGGAGAGAAACGAGACCGGAGCTCGACTATCGAAGCGACGATAATCGTTCCGTCGTGACTGCCAATTCTTATCCAACCGATTTGTGCACGAGAATCACTCAGCCGAGCGAGGAATCGCCGGTTTCGAGAAATATTGAAAATCCACGTAAAGACGAAAATACGAATCAAAAGAGCGTTGGATCGAAGAGTGCTCCGGATGATGCGACAAAAATGCCGAAAAATTATCCTCGCGACGACGAGAGTCGCACGGTGTCGAAGATATTTGTGGGCAAAGAGTCGGAAATTTTGACGAGAAATATTGTAGCAGCTTCGCCGGAGATCACGAGAACCGACGATGGACCGAGAGCAACGAGATTCTTTCGTGATAACTCGTGCTCGATCAAGACACCGATGGCGAGTCCTGGAATAATTATGGACAAACGTCCGATAACCGGTTGGGACATCGAGGCCGATTGTCAGACGGCGCTGTCCGACAGTGGCTTGGAGTCTTCCACTACTTACGTCGAGGCGAGCAAACAGTCGCGAAGAGTTCAACGTTGGAATTATTCTCTCGTCGACAATGTCGAGGGCGCGAAAACGATCTACGACACGCCCGACGAGAGATACAACGAGACCGTCGATGTTACGTGCGAAAAATTACGCGACGAGAATTGTCACAGATTTTACGAGGATGAGACGAACGTGTCGCGCTCGAAAATCGACGTGGTTGAGAAAATAAATCGTGAAAAAATCACAGTTGAGGAGATCGAAGTGCCGAAAATTTGCGATAAAATTGTGAAAAAAGATGCCGAGAGGAAGAAATTAACGGAGGAGCCGACGAACGTGGAGGCGCTCAGGAGCGATCGCCTGAGCGAGATCGTGAAAAGTTTGGACTTGGCTGTAACTCATAGAAAACATTCTTCTTTCGGTGAGAAGTGTGAAAATTTTGAGCCCGTTGTCGCAAAGCCTCCGAGCAAAATCACGGATAATGACACCGAAGCGAGCAGCGTGGTGTCGATTTTTCGTCGTGAAGTCTTCGCGAGGAGAATCAACGAAACTCCGTCCCGAAGAGCTTCCAGCGACGCCGTCGAGTCTCGAGAGTCTCACGTGGATTTTTTTCGCGGTCCATTGATGTCGGAAATTGCTGAGAACGAGTCGAAAGACATCGCCGAGGAGGTCGACGAGTCCGTTTACTACGATCCAGCGGCGGAAGTGGTGGAAAATTTGGACTCTCGAACGTCAACTAGCGAAACCGCGGAGAGATCCGAGACGCCACAAAATTATTCCAACGTTTGCAAAGATTTTCTCATCGACACGACGACGAGTTTCTCGAGTTGTACGAAAGTTCCCGAGCGGTTGAGCGCGCTGACCACCGAGTCCGAGTGCTCGAGGCTCGAGGACACATCGACGAGATTCGCCGGCGCCTCGATGGACTTTAAGCAAGTTGGTGACGAGGAGGTGGTGGACGAGGACCGAAGCGATTTCGCAAAATTCGCCAGTCACGAGATAATGAACTCCTCGGCAATGGACAACGACACGGCCTGCAGAGACTCGTTGTTTTGCAGCATCGCCGAGAGAATATCGGAGAACAACGCCAGCGTGGATCGCGACGATTTCGCGTCTGTGGAAAAATCTTCGGACGATGATTATCGCGGCAAAGCACCGATTTTGAGCTTCTCCGGACAGATACAGAGTGACTCGCGAAACACCGACTCACCGTCCAAAAGTCCACCGGATTTGTCGCGCGAAAATTCAATACCAAAACTCGTGATAAAGAAGGACTCGAGATCTTCGTCGCTGTCGCGACCGATCGAAACCTCAGTTGATTCCCTCACCAACGAATCGCTGAAGATTGCGCGTTACGAGAACGAAATTTCCATGCATCCGAAGATACCGAAGATGATAATAAGAAATTTGCGATCGCGTCCCGGTACACCGACGACGAGCGAGGAGATGGAGAAGGAGGAGACGCAGCAGCGGGTCTTCGAGGTGGAGATGAGAGTGGACGAGAGTATGGCGCCGGGTGAATCATCGTCGGAGTGCAAAGTACCGAAGATGAAGATCAAGCTCGAGGAGAAACAACAGTCGAGGATAATCGTGGAGAGTCCAGCGGTGGCGTCGACGATCGTCGAGAACGAGGTGCCGAAGAATGTTCCGCGAGTGAAGATACGAAAAATTCGTAAAACGAGTCGTTCGCCCAATCGAGCGGCAAAATTGTCGCGACAATCGTCGGAGAGCGATATGGCTGGTGAAACATTGGAGAATGTGGAGAGCCGCGAGGAGAGCGGTACGTACAAATTTGCGCTTGTGGAGAAATCGTCGACGCGGCACGAGAGTCAACGGAGCCGGGTCGAGATGATCGAGGACGATGGTAGACACGACAGGATACCAAAATTGACGATAAAGAAGCGTGAAGCGAGCAGCGGCTACTCGTCGAGCCACTCGTCGAGGAAGAGACGATCGCGAAGCCCGAGCGAGTCCTCGAGTAAACGGCGGAGAAGCTCGAGCAAGCACAGCGCTGGCAGGAGAGAAGACACGAGATCGCGTGAGTTGCGTACCAACAGTCTCGACAGCAATGACGGTACCACGGACTCGCTGTCGGAGAAGATACCGAAAGTCATCATAAAGAGAACATCGCCGAGCGCGGAATTCAAATGTGAATTGAGCAAAGTCGGCAGGGACGCTATAACGCGTGACTCCAAGTGGCAGCCGGAGGTGAAGCTTCAACGTTCTTGGGTGCTCGACTGTATGGCGAAAGAGCCGGGTAATGGAAAATTGGCGCTTAAAATTCTCGAGGAAGTCGACGAGAAGATGTTCGAGTGTTACACGCGAAATTGCGGCAACGAGAACAAGCGATGCTCCACGGACTCGTCGATCCTCGAGGGTAAAGCCAGACGGAGATCGGATTGCGATGTCATCAACGCGAAGAAACGTTACGAGGAGGAGAAGAGACCGCGAAATCTTCTGACGAGCAGTAGGAGCAAAAGCTTCGATGAGAGCGTCAACACGCTGAGTAGGAACGATCGTGACGGAAGTGCGATCGATCGGCTCGCCGATTGTTCGATCGAGAAGGAAGAATCAACGGTCCATGGGGATGCTGCGAGGGACGGCAAAGAAGCGAGGCTCAACGACGATGTTTTTGAGTGCACCGGAAAGATGAACGTGACTGAGAGATCGAAAGATTCGTGCGAGAAGCAGGATAGGTGCGTGAAGAAATTGGAGAAGAAGTCATCGCTGGACGAGGCCGAGGGCTCGGTGATAAAATTGGATTCCTCGGACGAGAGTCAAACGACGATTGAGCTATTGCCGGCATCGCCGGACAACAGCAGGCCCGAGTCTTTGGACACGCTGGAGCAATCGTCGGAGGCTGAGCACAATGTGGACAATCATTGTATGGGAAAATTGTACTCGGACGAGGCGATACCGACGCAGTTCGAGCTCGAGCTCGAGATCGTCGACAACAGTACCGTGGATTCTTTGGACGTGCCGATACCGTTGCCGGACGAGGTGGACACCACCAACTCGACGAGAACGAAAACGTTTGAGAAACATCGCGCGAGCGACGTGAACGACGAGTCCACCGGGACGGATATGAGCTCGGAAAAATTCGTCTACGACGAGAAATCTAATCGTGTCTCGTTGATAAAATCACTGACGAAATCGACGGACACGAGGGACGTTTGTTGCTCGGACTCGCTGGTCAAGGAAGTTTTGGCGGCTAAAGAGACGCTGAAACGTTGCCTGACGAGATCGAAGAGTATCGCGAGATGCGACAAAAAGCCGAGAACCAAAACAGCCGCGGAGAAGAAACAAGGCTCGGGTTTTGATTTCGTCGGTTTGACGGATTACGCGAAAACTTCCAAGTGTCGAGTCGACGAGAACGAGTCGACGGTCTTCCACGGTAGAGCCGAGGCTGAGAGTAGCGACGCGACGACTGTCGGTTGCTCGTCGAGTGACAAAAAGAGCGGTGACAATTTTCACGATGGTGAGGAGACGATTGCCAAGTGCGAGAAGAGGAGTCGCGACACGTTGGAGAAGCGCGAGAGATATCGGAAAAAAAGTTGGAACAACGATGGTCGACAGAGCGGACGATCGAGGGACGAGGGTGGATCCTCGTCGAAATCTTCGAAACGTTCGGGCGTCACGTCGACCGATGTTTGCGCGACGAAAACGAACAGCGGGAAATCGAGCGAGCGTGAGATTCATGGAGAAAATTCTCGCACCAAGAGCGCAACGGACGAGAGGTCGAGCGAGCGGAGTCGGAAATTGAGCGACAAGAGCGAGGAGACGGGAAGTCGCTCGAAGGACGTTGACGAGGGCAAAAAAATCAAGTCTTACAAGATACCAAAAATGTCGAGATCACTCGAGGGAAAGAAGAGCGTCGAGGCGAATGGGACGGCGGATAAGAGGAAAACACCGAGTCCGACGATAATGCCCGTATTGGAACCACAGATCGATCTCAGCTTCGAAATCGCGGAATCGGATCGTGACACCTCGAGATCGCCACCGGTTATCACGAAACAAGAGGAAATCGATAACGCTGCACCAAAGAAATTGGAGGAGAACGTCAACGGCGACAAGCTCGATGGTATCACCAAGCAACAAGACTCGGAGGCTGTGACTTTTGCTGATATAGTCTCGCAACTGGCCTATCATGAGAAGGTAATTCGGTTGAAACGGATTTTTCAAGGGTGACACGTTTTTGCAACACAGCGTGAAGATAAACAAATGAAAATGTAATTGGCAAAAATTACACGATCACAAAGAACATAATCGCATAATATCGCGGAAAGAATAACACAACGATATAATGACATGGGAGCATACATATAATAACACAATTAGATACAATTTATTCGCGATACAATTTCATTCCACTTTTTGTACGTTTGTGGGAGTTTTGAGTTGGATCCAAAACTGACGCGCTTTTCTTTTTCGTCAAGGGAGCACCAAAATGCCGATTTTTACCTTTAAAACGCTTCTTGATTTCATCCAGACTTCCACCAATAGATA
>JABFVB010029968.1:0-12338 GCA_018812205.1 Adelognathus sp. PSUC_FEM 10030001 | reverse complement strand
TAATCATCTATAATGTTCGTACATGCACTATTTCGACAGTTATAGAGTTTTTTTCGAACTAATTTTGGCATAGCGTTAATCAACTTTGGTGCTGTGTAGTCGTAGCATTTTCTTCCGATAGTCGTTTTCCTCTTCGGCTCTTTTGCCTTGTGTTCAGCGTTTGATCTGAGGTCTCTTGTACCGATTTGGACTCGGTATAGTCTGTGTTTCACGTAGAATTTCAGGATCGTGCCGCAAACAATTTATTCGCACAATTGCTCCCTTTTGTTTCTGTGCTATCTACGATTGATCGTTCTCGCGAATTTTTTAGGCACAGTTTTGAAAAATCTTACAGTTGATCCATAGGCGCGTGCATACTGGCGATAAATAATGTAGTCTTCCGTGGGCTTCGCGTAGCCGTGAGGGTTACGCTGCCGAAGAAAGAACCAGAGAAGTACAGTAGGTGTCGAGTGTATCGATCTCACTCGGTCCCGGACGTTTCTCCGATGCGCGGTCTCGTTTTTGTCGGTACGGGGGAACGAGCGCAACGAGCAGTGGATGCCGTGAATAATGTTCGCGGCGGGATCCGTTCTCGCGCGGCATCCCGACCATGTGAACGAGAAAATCGAAACGACCGAGGGTTTCAAAGCCATTTCTTGAGGCCTATACTGTGGATTACACTGTGCGGTGTGGCGTGCGTAACGGCGAACGAAGACGGTTCCCGGGTCTCGAGAAGACCAAGCCCAATTAACGGATCCAAAAGTCTCGGCTAAAAGATCTCCCGGTCGGTAAGATGCATCTCGATCAACGACGAGCAGGGGACACGAGATCGAGAGTTCTTCTCAATTCCGGATCACGAGTGAGAAATCGATTTCGAATTTAACTCGTGTACGAACGGCCGATGCACGATCACGACGCCGATGGTCGCGCTTGTCTCGCAACAGTTTCATCGCGAACAATTGAATTCCGAATGGAATTTTCGATGAACGAGAATGACCGTCGTTTTTATATTTGTCTTCCTGTTTTTTATCGTCGTTTTATCGGGATCCCTCTCGACAACACCTATAGGAAAAGCATTATCCCGTAGCGCCCACATAATATGTACGGATTCGCATTCCGAAAACGGGTTTCGGCTTATCTTAATTCGGCTCTATCGGCTGGCTACATGTGCCTATACATAGTTGAACGTGGTTGGTTCGAGCGAACGAGTCATCGGGACCACATGCTCTGAGAATAGTGTGCGTCGCGCACGACTCTCCCCCAAACCCTCGTACGTGTCGTCTTCTCTCGTTCTTTCCTCCTTTCTTTCATCTTAACAGCGTCAAGACGACGACGGCGAGGCGATAGGACGAATACCCGGAGAATTTTTGAGCAGTTGAAATCTAACCGAATAAGTTCGCAGTCTATTTTCGAAAAACCTCTACGACGACTGAACGAGAAAACCGTCGCTACTTGCACTGTTGTGTGCCACGGGTGAAAGTGAGAAGGAGCAGAGAGTTGCACGAAAATAGGTTGTGGGCCACTTCACAGCTCGGATAGTGGGAAGTTTTGGCTAGTTGTTTTCGCCCGCAAATTCCATCCGGTTTCGTTCACGAAGCATATAATTCCATCGACGCCTTCGCAGAGTGCGCGATCGCTGCCTACCGTCAATTTCTTCTCTCTGTTCTCTCACAATTCGGATGTGTCTGTTTGGTCTCGCAACGTAACAAATTCATTCACACCCATCCAGCGATTCGCCGAAGTGAGAATATCTGTAAACTCGTGTGTTCACGCATTTGCACGAAAATATTTGTGTCGCCGTAAAACACTTAGATGGGATGAGAAAAAGTGACGGGACTTTTCTCATATAGCCATTATCGCCACGCCCTCGTTACCAGACGTCCAATGTAGAACATACAAGAGCGACGGAAAAAGCGTAAATACCGCGGCGTAAAATTTATTAAGAGGTCTAATCGGCACGTCTGCATCTCTTAACGGGTATCATTGCTGGTCTCAAAGTGACAAGAATAGTCTGTGCCACCGCCACGGTACATCACCATCAGCGTTTCAGCGAAAGCTTTTCTTTTCTTCAGCAGACATTAAATAAACCGTCGAGAGTCGACGTTTCTCGTCTCGAAATTCATCCTCTGTGCAGCTACGGCAGTGGTTCACAAAGCGAACGTTTGTCGTTACGAAGAGAGGAACGAGACGGAAGAAGTACGAGAGAGAAAGATAGTTGTTCCAGTGGATCCGCACGCTGTTTTGTAGATCTCCGAGTTTATTGTTACAAGGAGTCCATTCGTGGCGGCGGAATGGGACGAGAGAACGACGGCGAGAGAGTAAAGGAGAAATAAAACGAGACGAGGATGTGCTACGAGAGATCGTGAGAGATAGTGAGAAAGTGTTGGAGGAATATGAAGACAAAAAAAAGAGAAGAAGCAGTTGAAAGAATCGGGCGAAGATGAAGAGGAGGTGGATGAGGAAAGGGTTGAAGACTCGGAACGCACCCGGTAGAAGTTCGTGTTTATTTCCGCTCGAAATAGACGCTTTGTAAGCGATGCGCGCTGCGTCCCGTAACCCGTACGAACCAGTGAGTAGTCGGTACAACTGTACCAACTGCACTCTAGGTTTGAAATGCTAGAATTGTAGATGTGCCAGAGGGCCCCACAGCTCACCTCGTCGATGTACACGCTGATGCCACATCGGGCAGCGCGGGCCTCGCATATCGGTTCGTTTCCCGCTGCTTTGCATGCATGCCCATATACACCAATTACCGAGAGCTACTCTACTAATTCAAACGGCTGTTTGAACAACTTTGACAGTTGTAAATTATTGACCCGTCGCGGGGCTCTGCTCGTACGCTCGCGTAGTGTATACGGCGAAGAGTGCTGTAGAGCACGTGTGGCATGTCCCGAGGTACACATGCACGGACGCTACATGTTATAACGATATCGATAGCGCAACTGCGTGCACCGCTTGATTGCTCTCTCGCGTTTCCATTCGCTGTTGGTGCACACTTCGACTCGCCAAAGTCTCTTGTGGAAAACAGTTCACGATATCGCGTGTCGAGTTGGACGATCGGAGCGCGCACTCGCCTGACCACTTGGCGATACGAATTATTAGATTGCTCGCTGTTCCAAGGTGTGCGAATATGTACTTTAGATTGGCAAAGAGAGAACACGGAGCTAACCAAAGAGAATCAGTGTTCAGGATGATATACTAGTCGTTGGAATGAGAGACAGATGCCTTTCCGAATGTGTGGTTGAATGTTCCGAGCCACGAGGCGTTGGAAGGGAAAGAAACATGCTTTCATGCTCTTAGTTTTTTCCGCTCGCTCAGCTTCAGACTTTTTGGTTCTTCCTACCGATCTCGCTCTTCTCTGTCAGTGGTCATCTTCGCGGCAACTGCGAAATTTCAGTGTACGCATGCAGCGAATTTGCTCTTTTATTCGATTTTTGTCGGCCAGATATACCGCAGGCTGAACGTTTTTGATTCTCGTAGACCATACAGACCATCGTCTTCATCATATTATCGTGCGTCGAACGTATTGCAAAACCGTAATTACACGCGGCCCTATCCGCGGTGTCGAATTTCGCTTTCCGAGGTCCGGCGGACCTTCGTCTCTCGTGAGACGGGTGGATGATATTTTTTGTCTCTTCGCGAGCAGCGTCGAGTCAAGACGCAAGAGACCGAGAGAAAAACGAAGTGGATGCGTTACGGGACGGAGCAAAAAGAGAGACAATGTGCGAGAAGAAAGATATCCTTCTTGGAAATATCTCACTCCAGTGTGATGTGTGTGAGTGTGTGTGTGTTTGCGCGCTGCAACGCGCATTTACTTTGGCAAGGAGGCGTGAAAACGTCTTCCGACAGGGCCCATGCAGCAGCATCAGCCCAGTATCAGCGGTGAAGAAGCCTCGCTCTCTTGCACGCCGGCGGCGAGTCGATGCCTGCGAGTAAGACGCGGCGCCCTTGGTCGCTGGTGGTCCATTCGCTCCTTTTAATTCTCATCGCGGCAGCGACGTCGAGCCACAGGGTCGTTAAGGGATTAGCGAAGAAGCCTTAATTAAGTGCAAACCGACTCTATGCCCCCCCTCCCCTTCTACCTTCCACTCCACGGGATACCCTCTGTCCCTTCGTGTCTGTCTATCGGCGGACTCTTCGTCCTTATCACGGCTCTCTGCAGATGCGGCAGAACGAGACGAGTATCTTTTAACTAGCATGCTTCGATTTTCGAATTCGATATGGCTTTCGTCACGTTATTCTCCCGTGTGATCATTATTTGAAGCTCAATACTGTATCGAAACATAATTGTCCATCACATGAAGTTTGATTCGTATGCGAATTGAGCTCTGCACATCATCACATCCCCCGAAAATTTGTGAGACAATGGAAGAGGAATCGATGAGGAGTCTCGAATTGGCCCCATGATATCGAGAAGCGGAGGCGCGCGCACGTGCACAATGTTAAACGAGGCGAAGTGCGAAGAGCACACAAATGCGCGCACACGCCGTTGTTCCAAGCAAGGATAAAGCCCGCTCTCGATATGGAATTTCACGCGACGTGGGTGTTACCAGATATGAAAGTTTACGAGGCTCTCGCGAGACTTCTCCAACGCTTTCTCTCACTATCAAGAGTGTATAAAGCTATTTGTATTATCCGCATCGTTTCTCAGCTCTCGAAGATCGCTAACATTTTTGTAAACACTGGAACGACAGGCGAATTGTTCGGAGCTCCTTGTTCGGTATTTGTCTTCGCATTATTCTTCAGACTGTAAAGCGAAGAATGCCAGATCACGGCATGAGTGTTGTTCTCACTACCCAGATAGCACATGACTGAGTAAACATTCTATACACTTATGGAAATATGTAATCTCATCCCTTCTCACATCAACGGTACATATACTCAGCTTCTAATGGCCTTCTTTGGACTTTGCATGAATTTGTGATTGTTGCGAGCACCGTGAAGCTCGATGTTTAGCAACTCCTCATTTTCGCCGGTCAGTGTTTCAATAGCTCACAACGACTCCACTAGGTGCTTTCAACACCAAATGTTTTCACTACTCCGGCATCGGCTTCCTCATTAGTTGCTAACCAACATTCACAAGGAAGTCTATATCTGCATAATTGAGAGAGTCGTTTTATTCACTGGATGCAGATGATAAACAGGGAGATTATCGGTTTCCTTATAGGTAAGACAGGTTCATTCACGGCAAACTCCACTTTTCCTCTGCCGGTCCAAAATAGGAGCATTGTATAGCGAAAACCGAATTGGTAACGGGCCTCGTGCGACCAGACATTCCTTCCGCACGTTTCAGTCATTTTCTTCACGGGTGTATTTCCCTCCGCGGAGGTGCGGCACAGCTCACGCACAACCCTCGTGCATATTCGTAATGCTCTTTGCGCCAACGTAGATGTCCCCGTCCAACACGGGAGCAGTAAACGCGTTTGAAAAGGGTGCATTTACATAGAAGCCGAATGCTGCTGGGTGAAAGTGCTTCGCGAAAGTATATAGGAAAGGGTACGAGCAATAGCAGTATACGGCTCCGAGGGGAAAAGTCTCGTGAGAGATAGCGAGAGAATACGAAGAGAATTCGCCGGTGGATGAAGAGGAGGCGAGCAGAGGAAATACAAGGGAAAAGGAGCCACGAGACAGGAAGAGGCTGCGAAAGAAACAGGGGTAGGTAGACCTTGTGGCTTATGAATATTGTATCAGCCTAATCCTTCCAGATTGTGGATAAGTCAGCCGTGTGCCCGCTCGGAGACCTGTAAGACCTCCGCGTTTTTGACTCTTTAACGTTTGATCCCCACCCACTACCGGTCTTCCCTCCCGAAAGGGTTTCCATTCCGATCGCTCGAGACCGTTTTATGCTATTCCTCTCGTTTCTTTTTGAATACTGTCCTTTCGTTTGGCGAACATCCTCGTTAATCGAAATCACTATCTTTCCGGGAATATGGTTCTATCGTTACAAGTAATTTTCCTTTTATCGCACTCAGCTGCACGCTCACAGCGTGAGTTCAGATTATATATACGTTTGAAACATTCGTTTTATCGTCTATTGATACTTCCTGGATATTAAGATAAGTCGGATAGAGACGTTGCCAGATCCATATGGAGAAACAGAGAAACGCTCGGATAATATATTTGTACAGGACATCTCGGTCTGCATGAAAGAGATAAGGTATGAACGGTACCTGGTGGAGTGAGAATAAAATCCATCGCCCGCACTTAAGGAGTGGGGGGCCTTGACGATAACGTCCAGATCCACCGTGAACGATACAGACTTTTCGAATTTACGGTTCGGATTCTCACAAAAGAATTAAAGGGAAAGAGGAATCCGCTAGTTCAAGATCAGTAAGAGAGGGGTGTTTTCGATTGCCATGAAAGCCTCGCACTATTCAAGACGTAACGAAGGTGTGAAAATATGTAGAGTGTGTCTCTCACAACTAATCATGCGTTGGCTATGTGTCGTACACGGCCACATAAACATTACCATCGATAAGATGTTGGAAGAGGCGAATCGCCCACACCAATAGTGGCCGCTGAGCTAACGCCATTGTTGTATCGTTATTTTGATGCCACTGATACGGAAACGCATTCCGGCGTGCATTCTCTTCGTACACACGGACCAATGACCAATGCTAGTGCGCGACATAGAGAGTCGATCGTCTGTAACGAGTAGCCGGGAAGTTGAATGCGTCACGTGGGAGAGTCGGTAACAGCCGGTTCGCTCGGTCGCTCGTCTCCTTTAGTTGCTGGTGCTCGGCACTCGCTTCGATGACAATGATTGCCAAATTGCTTGTAAATGCGAGAAGTACTCGAGACAGCGAGACGAGGCGAAATATATAGGATGGTACGCGAAATAACGGAGTTGGATAAAACGAGATGTAATCGCGAAGGAGGCTAAGAGTATATACCGAGACGAGAGATATAGAGATACCTACGATGTAAGTTAAGGAAAAGAACGAGCCGCGAGGTTGGAGGGTTATTAGCCACCGCTGCAGGGCAGACAATACTGCGCGTGGAGTGGATAGTTTCTGTATTTCCGCAACGGATGCTTCTCTGTTCCTTCCATCCATTCCATCGAAGCAGAAAGATAATGGCTAACAGCCATTGATTCTTCTTAAGAAAACTCATTTCCCACGGCGACCTCATGTGTACCTGCCTCGTCTCGATACACCTGGGGGATCGAAAGCCTCCGCTTCGGTGTTATTCCGAAACGAATGGAATGAGACGAAGGAGAAGAAGAAAAGGGACCGAGTGGTACGACAGTCGCCGGAGAGCTTTCAGCTTCCATCACTCGAACAGCCACTTATTTCGGATTATCGAAGCTCGAGCTGTTTCGTTTTCTGCGAAACGTATGATGGCTCATAGAAAATATTATTTTTAGTCGGAACTGCGTCAGAGCTTCGTCGACGACTTCGAAGCTCGTGGGAGGTGGCGATTTCCCAGGACACATTACCTTCATCAATTACATCCACTGTCTCTCAAACTCGACTGTGTATTCGGTAGTCGGCCGAAAGCTCTCGGCAGGGTCTCGTTCTCAGGCTAGCGCAGAGCCGAGGTAAGCACATAGCCAGACGAACGACGAGGTGTGCGTTGGATGAAGGACGCGGGAGAGTGGAAGAGCAAGATGCGACCGAGGTGGAGAGGCGAAATGCGCTGGAGTATAAAGCCCAGGAGCTTCCGAGGGTGCCCAAGGATTAATAAACCAGTGACGCTCAACGCCCCGACGATGGCGGTGAAGGACCCGACCGGATATTCGTCGAACAATGGAGGGAGAGCAGCCCGACGAGCTACAGTCCGCGCTTCGCGGATGCTGTTGCTCGAGTGATATATCGCATCCAAAATTGCATTCCTCTGTCATTTTGCGAAAAGCAGGCAAGGGCTGTGAAACACAGAACCAGCCAGAGCCCCGCTAGATGGCTTTTCATTGACCAGGTGTCGGAGGACCAGTGTTGTACAGCCAATAAGTTCGTTGTCCTCCGCAGCCACGTTTAGTTTCCTCAACGACAGTCCTCGTTCAGGATTATTTCGTATCATATTATTACATAATATAATACAATTCAATGGATCAATCGAACCGGAGAAAGTCTGAACCGATTGAAGCGGTGAATTCTCTTTGTCTCCAGTCGCGCGCATTGTTCCATACCAATGCGATCCTTTCGAGGATGCTCGTTAAAGACAATAAGTTATATCGAGATTCCAAAATCCTTAGTACTGGGTTCGTTGCTCTCGACGTTGTTCTCTCTGGGAGAAGGGGTTATATAGTAATTAACCGAGACGGCCAACAAAGCAGCATTTAACGGTGTTTAGCCGTAGTGGTGGGCTACGCCGACAGAAAGCTGCTGGCTGGTGTTCTCTGGCTACTGGTGCTGCGAGTGTGCCGATAAGGTCGGTAACAATGCTCCAAATCCCGTATTGTCTCACTCAATACCGACAGACGGCTTAATTACGACGAAAAATTCTAGTCCCTGCCTCCCTCCCACCACTACAGTCTCACCCAGGGGTTATTGTTTGAGGGGACCCATTTATCCGTATCGTGCGCACATTTTCAACTCTCGCGACAGAGCACCCAAGACAACCTGGCTTCTATATATAACTTTTCATGTCACGTATACGGAGTTGTACATACGCATATATAACGTAATAACCATACCCCCATCAAACCTATATCTCCTTTATTCACCGAAGCGTGAAAGCCTCGCGGATTTGTGCAAAATCTCTCTACGCCAGCGATTCATACCCGCCAACTCACACCGATCCATTTGTCAACGTTCAAATCGAGCGATCGTGACGATCATTCGTCCCTTTGTATTTCCTAATGGAGAGAAAAAACGAATGAACACCGAAAATCGGATTTTTTCGCTGTTCTATGACGAGGTGCGGTCGTGTTCTTTCGACCATGTTGATTCATTTCTATTGCAGTGATGCCGAATTTTGGTGTCACCACCCGCGTGAAACTACTGGCCAAACGGGGAGTTGAATTCGGTATCGAAACCGAGCAAAGTAGTTGAATTTTAGGAAAACATACATGAAGAAAGGGAAGCAAAGGAGAAAAAGACACATCCCGTCAACAACCCATCCGTGTCGAAAGTGTGAACGCGTATAAACGGGCGGTACATTATTTAACGTCCTCGTAAAGGTGGAGAGGATATGTACCGATCAGCCCTTACGTTCGTTGGAGCCAGCGGACAACATACGTACAGTAGCGGACGTATATGTTGCAATCGGCTTCCGGTGCAGCGGCCTACGGGCTTTACGACGCGTGCCTTTCATAAATGGGATATGTCAGGGACGTCATCGCCGTTGGATAAACGCGAATAGAGTTATGCAATAATAAAACTTCCATGGGTTTTATTTCCACAAAGTTATGCTTGTTGGCTTGTCAATTTCAAAGACGTAGAAAAATGTATCCTACGGATAGAGATGTGTGCCACGAAGATCGTTTTAGTCGCCCGATCGACCACCAGGTGCACCGGCAATAACAAAAATCCTTCAAATGACAATAGATCGAGAAGTGTGGAACAACATTCAAATATGCTCACATTCAAATTCCGCTCGCTTGAAATAAAGAGTCGCAAAGTGTGCAAACTGTGAAAATTTGCGTCACGCAGCCGGACCATGCTCTGTAACTCCATTGCCGCGTAGCACTGGATTGAATCGCTTCATCCTGGCGATTCTCGCGCAATTTGCCCTCGCGAATTTTGAGTCAACGAGATCGCACGAGCGCACCCGGAGCAGCTCCCGGTTTAGCAAAATATAATAGGTTGTAAACAGTCTTCATGAATATTTTACGAGCTGTCTACAGCAGTCGTCGCGTTCGTACAACAGCGATGACAGGCGCGCGAAAAACGAGTCACCGCGATTCTCGCAATATCCGCTGCTTCGCTCGTGCCTTCTCTGTTCACACGCCTGCGAAATAGATGAGTGATTCAGCAACGGCGAAATCTCGTCCGACGAGTCGCGAAATGTTTTACATCCTCGAAACCCGTGACCGCGTCCACGGCGAGCGAACATATATAGCAGAGATATGCACAAGTTAGCGAGGAAGGAGCCGCCAAGAACCGAAAAATATTTGCACCTCGTGAATATTCATGTGCTAGCTTGGTGTTCATAATTCTCCTTTCATCCTCGATCCACCCATCGCTTCGTGCCACGCCTTTGCTAAATCGTCACGAGGAACTTTGGAACCCGGTCTCGCTGTTTGCCGGCACACCGGCTTCGCCTTTTTCTCCGCTATTTTCACGGGTCGTCGCGATGATGCGAACTCTCGCCGGGTTCGAACATCAGAGTGTTCTGAAAGTGTAAAGTGACCACGCGAAACCGATTTCTTTCTTCGAAATTCTTGGTAAATTTTCACATTCTGTTAATCATTAGACCGCCTCAGTCTCGTGTTCTCATCGTCCTCTTTTGCTTCTTTCCTATAGTTTGTCCAGTTTGTCAATTCCGCTCGCACGTGTTCTTTCCTGTTGTCGCCTCTCCGAAGGTTCACGCGACAGTTTTCTCGATTTCCGCCGTGACCCGTCACTCTGTCTCGCCGGTTGCTTCAACCCATTGAGTTCAATATTTGTCGCGCAGTTGGAAACATGAGAGCAGACCGAATGCCAACCTGCCCGTTCACCAGTAGCAACCAATCAACGTACTCCAGTATGTCTCTCATCTCGAAGGTGAGAATACAATTGGCAAGATTACATCGCACGACGTTTTCCCACTCGTGGCACTCCTCGGCTCGAAGCATTGCTCACCAGGATAAACTTCATGAGCCTAATTTATCGAAGAAATTCGCTTCGTATTATGAATGGCTCTTATTATCTCTCCCCTTACCTTTACCGAAACTGAACCGGTGGAGCTTCGCGAAAGCCTCTGCGAGAAATCTCGGAGAGTAAATAACGCTGGAAAGAGCTGTTGTGCGCTGTATCTCGACCCAACTCGGTTGAGAAATGTTGGAATTAAACGAATCGAATAGTATACGTTTGAGCTGATGGAATGCTTCCATCAACAGTGGGCGAACTATGTTTGTTCTGTCCATTAGCTTGTTTGGCCTGATTCGCGAAGAGCAAAAACCTATCTCGTTATTTCGCGCCGGCACGTCTGGAATATTTGACCAACTCGCGCTCTTTCGAGCTTGCGATCGGCAGTACAATACCGGTGCATCGGAGTACACGGGGCAAAGCTCGGCGACTGGTGGTGAAACGACTTTTGACTATACGAACTGTTTCGAGATACTTGGCGTGTGCTCTGCAACAGTACATATACCCATTAGTTGCAATACACTACCTCGCGAGTGTTGGGCATAGCTCGAGCTAAAGCGTTAAAGTTCGAATCCAGGCAATTTCGTGAGCATGACCTGCTTCATTGGTTCTCCTGTACGCTGTACAATATGTGCTGCGATCCCGCGTGGCAGATAGTTTCCCAACCAAACGAGATCCGAAGTCGGTTTTACCGTCGTGCCAGGTTCTCGGCTCTGAGGCCGCCCGGATCGTTGTCGTTGTTACTTGGCGCGGTGGAGTGAGGATGGCGATATAAATGGGTGGAAAGAGGGGGCGGATGGTGGGAAATAGATACACGATATCGGCGTGCCCCTGCGCGAGCGGAGCACAACGGAAAGAGGATGAGCAAGCGCGAGAGCTCATAGCGAGACCGACGGATTAAAAGCTACAACAGCTACCATCCCCGCCTACCACCCCTTTCATCCGGCGTTTCACTTCTACCCCTCGCCGAAGCCAACGTCGACGCGCGGACCACCCTAACCCTGGCACGGCGCGGCACTCTGCACCCCCGCTAATCAATACACGCACAGCGTGGGTCTCTGCGCGTACTGGTAGGCGCTACAGGCAACTATACTACGGAGAGACCGAGGGAACGGCTGGTGTTATCTTGCCGTTCGGTGCGTTTCCCCCGTGTAGCCGGGAGATCGGGGGGTCTCTTCATCCCGAAGCTCGCAACGTGTCTCTCTAGCGATTTTGTTGTACGCATGTTCGCCTGCCACGCTAATTGCTAAATTTATCCCACGAAGTTATCCGTCACTTCGTAATCGACCCTATTGCTCGAATAGCTTATTTTGTCCAGTCAGTTATCGGCCCTAATGTCGTACCACTAGTTCTGAGGTATAGGTGGCCGGAAGTTTTTTCGGTCAAGTACTTTTCACTAAGTTTCAAGGAACCCGGCAATTTTCATTGATCCTATAAACTTAGACTGCGGCTTATTGGTCCGTAACTCTCAATTCCCGGTGGCGAGAAAATTCCGTCATGCAGGTTTCAATTTAATCAATTCAAGCGACATCGATTTCAGGGAAATATGAAAAATTATTTTCAAGATATGTGTGTACATGGGTGAGGCATCGACGTTTCAACGGATTTAGCAGGAATATACACGTTTTC
>JABFVB010028857.1:0-12345 GCA_018812205.1 Adelognathus sp. PSUC_FEM 10030001 | reverse complement strand
CACAAAGAAAATAAAAAAAGTTGCATTTATATCATGTTTTTTGAAAAGATTTTTTTCTCACATACTTCTTGAGGTTTATGTTCATTTTTTTGGAACAAATTTAAACTGTTAACACGATCTGTTGAACTTCTGTATAATTCTGATTTCAAACCTGAACTAGATTTCCCTCACGAAGTATATTCGGAGTATCATTCGTAAATTTTAGGTGAAGAAAGATGAAATAAAGCAATTGTGGATGTTTCTAGTGTGAAACTTTCCTTTTTCTCCAATTAACTTTTTTTCTGATCCGTTTTGGTATGATTCGTAACGTCCTGCATTGTTTATGAGTAAATTTGGCCTAGTGTGACAACAGTGGATCAGAAGTCAATCAAAATGCAACATGACGTAGACAAAAGTGTGTGAAAATATCGTAAAAATCGCTTTTATGGAACAGAGCATCAAGTTAGAAGATAACGAATTTAATTTCCAGAAAGTGTGGATATTAATGTTATAAACTACCAAAAAACTAGGATAATGTATGAAAAGACTATGAAATTGCATTAATGACATTAAGCAATGCGTTGAAACATGACGAATGGAAATTTTTGATAGTGGGAATGCACTTTAGTATTGGACACCAGAATGAACCAGACTAATGTGTGACAAAAAAATTATGTAATTGCATCCATAAAACTTAACAATGAGTTAGAAAATAACAAATGTATTGTTTAGAAAGTGGGAATAAACATTAATATTTGCAAGAAAACAAAATTAGAATAATGTATGAAAAAACTATATATAATTGCATTCATAAAAGTAAGCAATGAGTTATAAAATAACAAATGTAACTTTCAGAAAGTAGGAATACCCATCAACATAAGAAACTAAAATGACCTAGAAACACGTGTGGACCTAACACGTGTAATCTTCATATATTATAAATACACAACAATATGAGAAACAAAGCTTACCCCTCAGAGCAACCGCGGTTGTCGCGAGAAGACCTTGAAGACTTCTGCTGTGATGATGAATGAGACTGTGAAAATCCGCCCTCGCTTGGTGTCGCAGACGATCCTCGGTTTCCCGATTGCAACACGGACCTCCGCACGTACCTACGATAGAAAACAGAATAGAAATGAGACACATAAATATATATTTACAGATAAATAGAGAGTCGGAATCGTAAGAACGCTGCCCATTGCAAAAGTCATTCAATTAATAATAGAAATTGTGACGACGAATCGTTGTCGTTGGGAAAAGGAAAAAAAAATTGACCCTCGCTCGTATTTTCCCTCTACAGGGCTGTAAACGTTGAGCCATTCTCCCCTCTTCATTGGCGTTGGGTGAAGAATTTACCGAGAGCCCTTTGTCGCTTGCCAATCGAGTTTCACGACGACTCGATAAAACGACGAAACGAGACGATAGTGAAGGATATAAAACGAAAACGAACGACGGAGCGCGCGGGTTCTGCCCATTAAAGCTCGGCAATTTCAATACTCCATGCTGAAGACTATGAAGAGAGATTCTCGTCGAAGGTTCCACGCGAGCTTCTCTCTATTCTTCATTGGTATTCAGTTATATTTGTGTGTGTTTAAGGTGGAACTCACTTCACTATTTTGCGTCCGAAGTTAGAGCTACGAATACGAAAGCTTCCCCGCTACTGTGAAATCCTCTTCTCGAACTATCAAAATATCTCCTCCGCAGCTATTCCACGCCGAGTCTGGAATCGAATCAGTTTTCCCCCATAATCTTATTTTCCGAGTACGAGGACAAATCCTTCTTCGCCTCTCGAAAACAAAGTTTGAACTCACTGCTGTGGAGGGAAAATCTCATATTCAGTAGCGATTAAACTTTCGCCAGTTATTCGCAGGTTATTAGATTCTAAGGTCATACTCTTCGACACGAGTCTGTTCGATGAGTGTCGAGCAGTTTTGTATTCTAATACGAAGCGAATTTTGTTCTACGGTAAATTACTCACATTGATGAATCTTCATCACATGTGAGAGGTCACGAGAATTTTTGTTTCAAGCGATCGCATTAATATGAATATCGCATGAAATTTATTCAAAGATGATGTCCTTTTTTTGAAACAATTTCGAAACATGTCCTGAATGTCCACGAATGCAAAACTGTACATCACGACAAAACGAAATATATTCGAGGGCTCATGTTGTGAAACTTTACGAAAAAGTCCTCAATTGGTTACCTTCTTTTCCATTTCTGAAAACATGAAAAAATTTTAACAATTGGTCGGTCATCTCCAGGCAATAACTTTAGAAAAAACCAACGTTTTTATCAGCTTTTATGTGGAGTGGAATTTTTCTCTTCAGGCTTCACTCAATGACTCGCAGATCTTCGAGATTCGCTATTTTATTCTATCTTCATTTATTCTATATTCATTCATAGATAATCATTTTAGGTACTATACGTCTGGTGCATTCCCAGCCACTAGAGACTTTTAGACAGGATTTTGAACGTATCACAATGAGATGAAAAATTTGAAAAAACAACCATAGGGGTGGTGCTGGGGATATTGATGTTTCATAAAAATAAATACAAAAATTTATCAACAAAATCGGGGAAAAAATTGTTCAACAAATAGTCCGAAAACCTAAACTTCATTGAAACGATTGTGATCTTTTTTGAATTTTTTTTCTGAAAATTGATAGAAAATCACGCACTTCGTGTATATTTTCGTTACGAAACCACCATAACACTCAGAAAGTTTCCTAATGATTGGTCGAACGGATCCGCTACAACATCTCAAAAACATTTGAAACAATGGGATTTTCAACTTGTTAGATTTTTTTTCACTAATTGTCGATAACATTTTTGCAATTGTTTAAATGAAAAATGGATCTTTCCAGCGTATAATTTTTTTTCAGATTTTTATTCCATTCAGAATCGTTCGAAATTCTCTCTGAAAGTCTCTTCAGGCTGGGTCTGTACCAGAGGTACCAAACAAACGTGGTACATTTTCTATTCTATCATCGTCACATTCTCTGCAATGAGATCTCTGAATTACTTAAATATATAACCCTCGCTTTGCCTTTATTACGAGCCTCGAACTTCTCAAAGGCCTCTGAAAAATTCACCCAACGATAGCTACGCAAAATCTAATAAAATTATCATAATTTACCGATAATATGCTCCCCGCAATTTCCTCGTGCACTTTTTTTTCAGAGTGAATTCCATACGGGCTCGGGCTTATCGCGTTGAAAAAAAAGTGATGTGATTTATCAATTTTCCTTCGATATCGCGCGCCTTTTTTTTTTCTCTCGCCAACGATCTCGTTAAATTCAATTATATCGCGTTCGATTAGATTTAATTGACGCGTGGACGTTGGAGAGTTATATGGCAAAGCTCAGTTTTCGTGTACAGACAGCAGAGTGATAGAGAGAGAGAGAGGGAAAACGTGGCGTTCGTTTGGCCGAGAGATGCCCCGGGGAATAATAATGCGGGGTAACGTATAGCAGCAGCGGAGAGGACATTGGCGTGCGCGTTTCGCGAGACCTATGGCTCTCGTAACTCCATTCCACACACCGATACATCCGCGCCCAACGCTGTGTAGCGTAAATATATATGTGTAGTAAACGCGTGTATGCACTATCCAGCGCCGTGTTGCATAGCTATAGAATATGCATGGAAATCCACGATTGTGCAGCAGCCTGTGCGGAGTGAGCTCCGCATCGACGTGTAGAGTACAATGGAAACGCGTACGTCGAGAGAGAATACGACGTGAATAAACGTCAGTGTTGGGATGAAAGGGAGGGTGATCGAATTTTGGCGAACGATGGAAGGATTCGCCCTGAGTGGTTGCGGTATTGAATCGGGAAATTTAGATTGTTAATCAGAACAACGTCGTGACGGCGGAGAAGATGGAAGAGAACGTAGAATCGAGGCAGAAAAAAATCATTTTAGAAATTCGCCGAAGATGTGAGTGAGACGAAATTCCATTTAAGAGAAACCTACTGAATTTCATAATAAAATTAATTATAATGAGAACAAAGCGAGAACAGTCGAGGCGAATACGAAGAAGATTCGACTTCGAGTAATGAATATTTTACGCAATATGATATGACTGACATTTGGAAAACAAACGCGAGTCAGTGGGAGATTTTAGGCTTACGATGCGCCATGACAAGTACCTCTCGGCTCGGTGAAATGCTGGATAATAGAACATTTCCAATCGAGAAGATTTGAATTACAGTTTTAGATTGCAGTTATATTTTTTTATCTTGGAGTGGATTTGTATCGGGGAATAATAAATTTATGAATTCAAAGATATTGTGGGCAAAAGAGCGGGCGCTGAATGAAAACGAGATTTAATAGATAAAGGATCAGTCGGAGAATCCAGTTCTGAATAACTGAGTCGAATTGTATGTAACAAAAAAAATAGATATATTCGTGTTGCATATCACGTCAACATATAGTGGGTTCGTAACAGTCTTTGGATACAATTTTCGTCCGCCTTCCGACAAAACACCGAAATAAAAAAATGATTATTACTTTACCTATGGAGAAATTTTTCCAGCTAATTGACAAAACATTGCTGATGCAATTTCAAGTGATGTTTTTGACTTTGAGACAATGAATTCAAATATACAGAGTGGTGTCTGATGATCAAGACGTGTCCGAGCGTTGGTACCGTTACCTTACAGCGGTTAAAATATTGCAGGTTTCATTTCTTCCGGATATATTTTGTGAACGTTTTGGAACATTCTAAAAACTTCTAAAAACATTCTAAAAAATGTTCATGAAAATCTCGAAAAAAAATGTTACACAAAAAAAAAAGCTCCGACGCGAAAAAAAACAGTGCATCGGTGCACGAAGTGCGTGAATTCGTGAATACGCGTACGCAACACGGGGAAGAGGGAAGTCACATACGTCGGATCATTGGCTTATCCGGTCACCTTCGGCATTATCGTTGAGTTGTAACAACGCGGCGAGAGGGACGACGACGGTGATATCCATTCGCGAGTCACGTCGCAATATACTGTCAATCATGCAAATTGGTGATGCGTGCAAGCGCGTCCACACACAGCTATGGGGGTGGGTGGAGTAAGCGCATACGCAGCGGGGCGTTGCGGAATGACACTGTATCGAAAATGAAGCCTCGAGATTGTGCGTTGCGTGTATCGTCGACTATGGAATATTTTGATGAGAAAGGGATGGGCGAATCGGAGCTTCGAATTGATCGTAAAAAATTGTATTTCGTAAATTGAGTTGTGAAAACGTACATGAACAAACGGACCGGGTGGATATCGCGAATTGGAGAATGAGAATGTCGGCGGAGCGACGTTATCGCGATAAATGGCATCGCGAAACTCTGTGGCAATTCGCGAGTTACCGTAATTAGAAGCGCGGGTTTATCCGCGATCGCGAACGTCAGACGACTCGTGAGTTCAGCCAATTATTCGAACGAGACGATGCGCAACTAATCGTCGTAGTTATGATTGTCGTTCGGATCGATACGACTAGAGACTGAAACTCGACATGATCATCGCTGCTCCCGGACCGAAAATATTCTCGAATAATCCCGACTATCAATTGTTCATCTTCGTTGAAAACGTATGTTAGAGAATTCGTTCTTGACTGTTGCAAGTGAAGATCAAAGTGAGTAGGGAATAATGGACGAGACATCAGTGGTCTTTTCACTATTTTCGACCGAATCATCAAACTTTTTCTTATTGAGAGCATTACTGCGTTTGAGTACAACTTCGACTCATTCGTGAATTACTTCATAAAGTCGTGAAACCTTTTGGAAATTATTTTGATTAATCCATAGATTCTACTATGAGACTGTGATAGATCAGAATCAGAACAACTGTGTCGGTGTTTCTGATACCTTAAGCAGGGTGGGGACCGACTGTACACCTCCTAAGTATACACGAAGTGAACTGTACACAAAAATTGTGCACCAAACGACTCTAACACGATGGAAAGTCGACACTAAGAAACATGACACGATGAATAGCTGACACTAGAAACTGTACACAATGCGAAGTTGACACCAAAAACTCTACACCGACCAATTGTACACGCACTAGTACGTTCATTTTCTTTCTTTCCTTTTTTCACGATATTCTGGGTCGAGTGTCTACATTTCGTATAAACTCTATGCAGAGCTGGGCAAAGTATCCAACAAAGTACCAAGTACTTTATGTACTTGAAGTACACGTGTAAGTACTCCAAATAAGGACTTTTTTGAAAGTAATTAGTCGAAAACAGATTTTTCTGCTTCTGTTGTGTTCGAACAACGTTTGCAGCAACTTTTCCCACGATTGCTCTATGGTCATACTTGGATAGTGTCATTGAATCTCGGAAAACAACCGCGAAGAAAAACAGGCCGATAAAAAAACATAAGAATATATCGGGCCGAAATTTAGTATACAAGTGTGGGTGAACAAAGGATGAGTTCGCATTTGGCGAAGTTAAAAAATTATGACATTTTGAATTTTTTGAAAAATCACGGCTCACGCTCTAACTTTGGCATGCGAATGGACTATCATAGACCGATAATCGGAAGTAAATTCTGTGAGAATAGATTGAACCATTAAAAGTGAGCTAATGAAATTTGGAACGTCACGTTAGGTATTGTTCAGTTCCATTCATCATTCGATTGACCCCTCCAGTAAACGAGTATTTTCTTACCCTTCGGAGTGCAAACTGGTGTTTTCGATGATGCATTGAAGGAGACTTTAAAACTGCCAAATGTGTCCAATCGAGTTACAAAAATCGAGATTAAAAGTGAAAAATCCGCGACTGGATGATGATAAACGAAACCTTTTCATTGATTTCCTTGAACCGCAAAATGTGTCATGCAAATTCTCGCGAGAATTCACTCCCAGGAGATAAATTACAATATTTTTTCCGGAACGTACTTCGCATGTGACGAAGGAATGAGAAAAATTATCTAATCATATTGTGTAGGTTTGGTCAGATGAGTCCGAAACCAACAGACAAGATACCGCCCCTCGATTTCGGCGGCAGAGAAGGCACGAGTAATGGGGACGTCGTTCTTGAAGACAGAGGCCAAGACCGAACTCCAATTCCACCGAAGTGAGTATCATAATTACCTCCGCTCAGTAAACCTCCAATGTCGTTCATTGCATTACATTCCCTGATTTGAAAAGCCATTCTATTCAGAGCTTGCAGCTAGTTCCTTCAAAATAGCAGCGTTCGTGTGTTTAAAATTTCCAATCCGGTTCACAGATAAAAAAGTGCCGGTACCATTAATTAATTTTTTGGACTGCAGTATTGCTTCTATAATGATTATTATTATATCCATCATTTCATCATTTATATTCACAGACGCGGTGGAACGAGGGCATCACAACGATCGATCGTTGCCGCTACCTTCAACGACGAGGACCCCTCGAGATCCGGCGATGTTTCGCTGACCGATGAAAATGAGAATGTCCCAGACGACTATGTATTCAAGAGATTCAGTCATGACGCCATAAGAAAGTCCAATTTGTCCATCAACAGTTGTATTTCCGTCGGGAGTACCGTCAGCGCGTACGGACGAAAGAAAAGACGAGCACCCCAACCTCCGAGACTCAAAGAGGCCTTGGAATCACCCAAAGTAAGAAGATATCTTCAATCGTTCTACTTCGCTACACCGAGAAGATCGCACTCTGTTTTCTAGCTTATAGCCTTAGTCCAAGTTTTATTTTATCGCGAAACAATATTTCATTCAGTTCGTACGCAAAGAGATCGATATTCCAACATATTCCTGTCGGAATGCGACGGCAGTGTAGAAAACAGCAAAACAAGTACCATTTCACGAAGTTAAATCTGTGATTCGCAAACTTCATGATGCATCGACGTGAAATTCGTTCCATTCATGTATTTATTCATCAGCACTGCATTTGATATATTTATAGGCAGTTTGTACCTCCATGTATTGCAGATTGAGCTGAATAATCCTAATCTACTACCATGAGAAAAAGAATTGTTTTAAACGCCTGCATTCAAATACGTTCATCTAATATATATTTCTGAAAACTGTCTGTTTGTGTGTATGTTTGTCCCACTGACACAGACACCCCACATAGACACCTCACACAGAGACCTCACACAGACACCTTACATAGAGACCTCACACAGACACCTTACATAGACACCGCACACAGACACCTTACATAGACACCACACACAGAGACCTCACACAGACACCTTACATAAACACCGCACACAGAGACCTCACACAGACACCACACACAGAGACCTCACACAGACACCTTACATAGAACCACACACAGACACCTTAAATAGACACCACACACAGACACCATACATAGACATCACACACAGAGACCCCCTTTGAGAGCCCTCTTCGAAGACAATTATTTTAAGTCTCCCTTTGACAGCCCTCCCTAAGGCCAAATAATCCCAAATCCCCTTTGAGTGTGTGAGAGAAAGAGTGAGAGAGATAGCCTTTAGATGCTGAAAACAGGTTATAACGAATGAAAAGGAATCTATTTTGCGTAAAGAATGCAAATTTTTCTCGACCAAGAATACGATACCGTATCTTTTGGATTTTCATTCTAGAATTTGTTTTTCCAGGAAATTACTGTAAAACCATCGGATGCCGAGGAACAAATTGTCGAGCCAATAGACATTGCCAGAGTGACGGAAAATATCGACGAGATGACAAAGAGGAGCCGAGAGATGGACGACATTTCCATTTCGCCCAGTGCAATCAGGAAGGAAGGCGAAAGAGAAAATGAAGAGACGAACGTGGCCAGTGAAGGAATTTCTCCGTCCGGCGAGACATCCGCAATACCAGTGACGAGCGGAGAGAGAGAGATCTCAAAACCGCGGACAAGTTCGGAGGAAGAAACGACAGCGGACACCGACGAAACAGTGAGAAAAGTTTCTTCGGATGAGAGATTGGCAGTTGCGACGCGTAGCGCGACGGAAGATGAAATCGCGTCGAAGAAAAGCTGCGAGTTCGAGGGTGAAGTCGACGTCGAGCTGAGACGAGATTCCGACGTGGAGAACATCGAGATAGTGAAACCCGTCGAAATCGACGAGCATCCGTTGACGCGTCGCAAATCGTCGGGTAATTTGTCGAGAAGCGACAGTTTCTCGGTCAAGGAAGAGATCGAGAAGATCGAGCGTCAAATAAAAATTTTGGAGGGTAGAGAACGGCGCGAGGGCAGCGTGGAAGAAGTCAACGGTGTTCAAGAGCGCAGCGACGCGAGATTGTCGTTGCAGGAAACGCGAAAGAACTTTTTTCGTAACATGGTCGACGAGGACAGGGTCAAGATCGAATTGAAAGAATTGCCGAGGGAACAGAACGACATCAAGATCGTGAGATTGGAAGACTCGCCGGTTGCCGTTGAGGGACCGAGGGAACCCGTTAAGGTCATAGAACTTCATATTTCCGAGCCCATCAGACGCAAACCTTCGATCGTCGGCGAACGTGAGGTGAATCCGATTCCCAAACCCCGACGACACAGCAATTTGGGCTTGGAGTCGAAAGAATCGAGACTTCAGGACAAGGACGAAGATGACGAGGATGACGAGGGTGAGAAGAGAGGAAATTCTTTGTGATCGGGCCGAAAGCAAGTTTTCGCCTGATGAGCAATCATTCGAGAACGGAGAATATTGTGCGATACTTCGTGCCTTAGCAAGAGTCCTCCAACGGTAAAATGAAACCGTTTACTGTAATCTGAAATTCCCATTATTTCGAAGAGTCGACGTGCTACCATACATATCGTCGGAATACCAGAGAAATTTGAGATTTTACACAAAAAAAACGTCCCAATCGAGTTTCTTCATTTTGCTGCCTCTGTGAAATAAAAATGTAAAAACAGTACCGATTGTCTTGTTTAAACTCATGTCAAGAGCGACGATATGTCGGACGATCGCTGATGTTTTACTGCTGAAGGACCCGGACTCAGCGTTCCAGAAAAAAGAAAGACAAGAAGAACCGAAGATGCTCCACAGACTTGGAAGAAGATAATGTTCGAACGCGAAATTCGTCCTCACCGGCGGAAAAACCTGAGAAAAGGGAGTTATCCATGAAAAAAAAAATAGCTTTGACAACGTGATAATCGCTTCTTAAAGTCGACAATTGTGACGATATAAATACATATACGTAATATATTGTTTCTATGAACACGGCAATTATATTTTATTTGTACGAGAGTAAGAAATAACGAATTCAGTCGTGCCAGTCGCCTTGTTGAATAAATTTATGTGATTTTAGGTTCGCCAAGTCGATAAAATGAAAATTATTATGTTACAGCATAGTAATATATATATCATGTAATAATTTAGCATTTTCATTATTTATTGTTACGAAATAAAGGATAAAATCTATACGATTATATGAATGTTTTGAACACACATCTCACTAAAAAAAGTCTAAAAATGCGGAAAACATGAATATCTATTCAGAAAGAGAGAGAATAAATTTCAGAAAAAAAGTAGTTGAGTTATCGGGGTTTTCAACGGATTTTTTTCAGTTATTCGTTTATAACATTTTGCCGTTATCAATACGCAAAATCTATCCTTTCAGTACCTTAAATATGCTTGATTTTTGCATACAATTATTCCATCGAGGAGTGTTCGCAATCCTCTCTTAAACCTAAAAAAGAATCGTTATAGTGCGAGAGCTATGTGTATTTTTTATCGCCTTCACTTATTCGAGTATCATCATTACAGCCATCACATCAAATATTCTCATAACCTGAGTAAACGTGCAAAATAAAATTCATCTCGTACTTATGACACATCGTAAAATCTGGCGAAGAATCGTTCAGAGGGTGATGTTTACACCCCCAAGAGACGATATCTCGCCAAGCACTCGTGCGAATTGCCAACAAATTCCAACAGTTGCTTGCCGAGATTGCCGCCGAACGCGAAGACCCGTTCGCGTCTGAAACGAAAATTCCAGAAGCTCATTCTCGTCTCCGAGACACATCCGTTTACGAGATTTTTCTTGCGCAGCAGAGCCTCGGTAGTTCTCGAAAAGAAGAGACACTGGAGATCGCCCAATTGGTGGGTCATCCATCCTTGCAGTGATTTGAGGTGATTCATAAAAAGTATCAAGTAAAAAAAATATTATTTTATTATCCTATGATAATTCGATTTTTTATTTTTTTCTTAAATTTCAATAACGACAGATTTGCCTGGGAAGTTTTGATGACACTGAACTTCCTCTACTTCTTCCTCGCAGTACCGTACATGAACGCTTTCTATCGTATATGCAGCAAGAAAGGCGCCGATAGATACTATTTTCTTTATCCAGCTTATGCCGTTTGCATAGTAGATATTTTAATGAATTTCATTACCGGCGTCGCGTCCGACGATGGACACGAGATACTTCTCGATCCCGGAATTATTGCTAGGTGAGTATCGACAAACAAGAAAAATCATATTTTTCAATTTACTCTTAGAGGTCGATGAGTTGAATTTTCTTCTTACTCACTTCATAATCGATTTTACTTCGGAAGCAATTTTTCATCGTATAAAAATTCGATCACATTCATACCATACTAACAATAGTCATCAGTGGAAGAGAACAATATTAGCGAATGATAGATATGCTGAACATCGTAAATAGTATAGAATAGAATGAAATTACATGCTATTGAATATTACACCCCGAAAATTCTCTCCTGAATTATGAATCGCCAATAACGAATAACAATATCAGCACATAACAAACCAAAATTGTAAGCTAATGAGAATTACAAGCACCCACATCAGTCAACAACATCTAACAGTTCGATGCATTGAATTTTCCATCTTCCATTGAATTTTTGGAGCAATCAAATTCGATGAGATGTTCACCCGACTGACACGGATCGTTGAATAATTAGCAATGAAATTATTACCGTATAACAAAAAGTAATTACACTAGACGCTACTTATGTAATTGACGAAAATTTTATGCTATTGAAAATTGCAACCAAGTAATTTATTTTTTTACTACACATTCTTTGCATAATCGTCGAATCAATCATTGATAAACCGGTGTTCCCGCAGGCACTACGGCCGAGGATATTTTCTAATCGATCTGTTGACTTCCGTGCCTTACGACTGGTTCACTTCCGGTGACCTCGAACCTCCAGGACCACAATCCAATTTTCCCGAAGTTATTGTCGAGTCTCTGCCTCTTCTGAAGTTAGTTCGACTGTGCACACTCCGAAGCTACATGAAAAAATGTAGCACGGTAAAACGATTCGAATATTTTCAAGAGTACACCGAAAGATACTAAGATTTTTAATATCCGATATATCAAATAATATATACTATCGGGTTGTATTTGGATTTTACCCTCACTGTAAAAATTTTTTTTATGAAATTTAGTATACCGGTGTCGGAAGTTCTTATGCATAAACTGGT
>JABFVB010027746.1:0-12371 GCA_018812205.1 Adelognathus sp. PSUC_FEM 10030001 | reverse complement strand
CAGTAATTTTAGTATAGATATGGTAAATTCAAGAAACGCGGTAGCTCGACGTCAAGTACTACATTTTTTTTGCGTCGACGCTGCTGGTTAATCCGCCTCCAATATCGACCACGTGACCTCATTCTTCAACCTCTTTCTTAGGAGGAGAATTTACAAGGCAGCTTTGAAGTTTCGAATATCGTTTATTGTAATTAATGTGTTGTAAAATTACAATACAGTAACGGTAAATTCGATATTCGTTGTAGAATTCGTAACGGATTTGAAATTTCTTAAACTGTTTTTGGTCATTAGGCTTCCTACACATGTGTTGTGGTTTTACAAAAGATTTTTCAACATGTTGTATTTTATTAATCTGCTTTATTGATAATTCGGCCTCAATGCCGATACATTATTCGATGGTACATCTTCCATTTTCACGAAATCGCAAGTTAGAACGGACTCTCAGTGCCCGCTAGACCGCGAGGACTTTTCCGATTCTTAGCCAACTGTTGATCGAATGCGTTGGGAGGACCCCTCCGTTTTTTATCTACGAATGTATCGGATTCGGTCGAAGGACCGCGTTCATTCTCGCGTTTTTCGCTCCCCGACGTTTTCGGTGATTTCTCGACGCTTCTCCTGGGTCGGGTGATAAATTTACTTTTGGATTTCGAGTTGGCATTGCTGCGACGCGACAAGACGTTGGAGTTGGTATTGACGTTGGTATTGACGTTGTAATCGTCATCGTCGTCATCGTCGTCGGCCCCATCGTCGCTGGCGCGATAGACTGAAAATATTACAGCATCTCAAAACTAAGCATTCGATTCAAACGGCAATACTACGAAGGATACTCGAAATCGTATTCGAAATCGTGCAGAGCGTGTATGACAAGGCAGTGGTCAATATCGATATATTTTTCTGTGACGGCGGCGTCATACGACCTTGGAGTGGATTTAAAACGCTATCCGTACTTGATCCGTATCCGTACGGATACTGACTCCGCACATGGAACAGTACAATTCGTACGGATCGCGCTTTAAATTCACTTTCAGATCGTATGTAGCTGCCGTCAGAGAAAAATATAGTGCAGAACATTTGTTGTAAATAATAACGTTATAAATTTGAGGAAAACATTTTGTACAAATTAAAAATTGAGACAAAAACAATTTCACACTGAAAATGTTGAAAAAATGGCATTCTTCAACTTTGTCGGCAAACATTTGTGTAGGTGATATTCTCGAGATTATAGACTTTAAATAAGAATTTGAGTCTTCCAGTGCTCGTTGTAATTTGGACGACACAAAAATTGCAACATTTTTTTTTTTTACGCCTTTAGCAAAAATTTGCGGAATACCCCTGATATCATAAAATTTTTCCAAAAAAATGCCTTCCAGTTGGTGTTTGAAGAGAGGATTGTGGGTCAGTATGACACCGTGGTGCAACGAAGAAGTAAGGACGAATTGCCTATAGACATTCTCAGCTAAACGATAAAACTAGAATAAGTTTTGGATATTTCTCGGTGGGACAAACATTAAAAAATAACTGACTATGTTATAGACGTTGAGGACATTGATCTTACATAATGATAATGCAGAAAAGTTATTAGAAAATTTGCAAAAACAAGAGTTTGAACAATTGCCAGAAGAACTAAATTTTTTTCAACGACATCGTCCAATTTATCTTTCCGAGTCCAGATTAATTTTCTCAGAATTTTTCCTGGCATTTTGAAAGCCCCGTTTTTCTAAAAAGATCAAGCCATACATCGTAATTTTTTTGACCACATACTCTAAAACTTCTGAAGCAATGCAAAGCATAGTCTTTTTCCAGAAACACATCCAAAATTGGTGACGTGTATTGTTCAAATTTGTTTGTTGAAAAATCGTAACAAAATTGAGGAAAAATTCACAGCTGTTCTGAAAAATGAATAAATCAAACTGCTGTGAAAAAAATTAGTTCATCTGTTAATTTTTTGAATATTTATTTTTCACTTATTCGTTGATATCTCTCCCTTCAATTTTCTCAATGTTTATGAAATTAGTGTTTCGTTTAAATTCGTATACCATCGGAAAGTATTACAAACACGCTCTGGGTTCACATTCTGTTTAGAAATGTACGAGCTATTTATCCTCGCGGCGGGCGATCTGGTACAGCAAAACCGAGTTTCATTGCGAATCATGAACACTTCTCACTAGGATAAAAAAATCTAAAAAAACCATCAATACGGGAGGTGCAGGACAGATTGATTCTCGATAATAATGATTGCGAGAAGTTATCAAACGAACTAGTGGAAAGAGAATTGTTCAACAAATAAATTGTTCTTAACTTTACATTTATTTTTCAAAATATAAAAAAACAAATTGAAATACAGAAAAATGTAATGAAATTCATACATCTTTAGGAATTATCTTTGTCTGTATGAAAGTCATGTTTCCGCTTGATCAGTCGAACATTTTTTTCTACTGCCTCGTTGATAACTATTCGCAATTACTATAATGAAAAATGAATCTCCCCAGCACCTTTCATATGGTTGATTTTTTCAAATTTTTATCCCATTGAAAAGTACACAAAATACTTCTAGGAACTCCTTTTCGGCTGGGACCGTACCAAGTCGCCTTTCCCAAAATCGATTGTTCTAACCAGCTTGAGAAGGCCTCGCTGTGTACAGGGTCGGATATCCACCGTTAGTTGGTTTGAAGTATCTTTTCTTCCCGTTACCGTCGTAGTCGGGTCCATATTTTTTATTTCCTCGATTCTGTCCGTATCCATCGTACTGTTAACAATCGAAAAAGAACCCAACATCAATTACCCAATAATATCACAAAAGGAAAACAATGATAACGAATCGCAACAAATAATAAAAGAACGAATCAGCATGAAAATTTGATTTTTCGAACATACACCCATCTGGTTATTGTTGGAATTGGAGTTCATGTTACTTCCGCGTCGTCCATTCAGAATGTTGAAGTTCGAGTTCGAGTTCCAATTTGGCCCGCCGTAGTCCTTGGAATAAAAATAAAAACAAAAATTACATTTTACATTCCGATGGTATATGACAACAATGATGTTTCTTTTGTTAAAATTGAGATTCTCACTCGGTCGTCGTCCTGATCGGCCGACCAGCCGTAATTTTCTTCGTCATCCCCGACGAGTTTGGGATATTTGTGGATCAAGGGTATTCTTTGGGGGTAATCGATACCGCTGCTTTCCTCGCTTCTGTCCCGTACGATATCGGGGTACTTGATCCAAGCAGGAATTCTTCTGACGAAAGCTCGACGATGCTTCGAACCAAGGATATTGTTATTGGCGTTGTTGTTGGTGTTGTAGCCACCGCGATTATCGAGAAGCTTCTTCAGACCTCGATAGCCCGCGTATCTTCTATTGTTTCCCTGTGAACCAAACGTTTTACAGTATTTGAGACACAGTGTAAATTCATCGATTTTTCGTACACAAATTGATTCAGAATCGATGTTGAAGGGCTCTACGAAGCTTTCAAAGTGGTCATTGACTGAAACAATTCTTTTTCACTCTTGGCTAGGGTAATTGTACGAAATATGCCGCTGAGAGTAGAATAACCGACTGATTCGTGACCGGCGGGAAAAAAAATCGGATATGGACCTCGAACAATCAGTGACGAAAGAAAAAAAATTTGAACCATTGTGCGAAAAGTAACGATTTTGGGTATTTTCAAACATCGATATCTTGGTTTTTCGATGGAATTACTGGGGAACCCGAGCCCATCGTCTTCTACAGGGAAAAATACGCGGATCCTCGGCGAAGTGACAGAAACGCTTTCTCGGGCTTTACGGGACAATAAAAAATCTGAAAAAAGCGCGGCAGAAAAGGTACCCTTGCCATTTTTCTTACGTCCCATCGACGGTGCCGGAAATATGTTCCGAGCCACATATTATGATGTATTCTCTCGCCCTGAACACGAATCCGCAGTATTTGCCTTAAGTCGAGCGGAACATTGGTAATTCTCAATTAAAAAAAATACTTGCGTTTCCTATGTGACTGAAGTTTTTTCCTAAACCTAGCGAGTAAATTTCCGAAAACTATGCTTCGATAATTTATCTACCGTCAAATTGAGTTGATTCCCTCGATGCGAAAGGAACAGTGATTCAATTGAGCATACACAAGATTAGTGAACGAAAATGATGTGTGTTGATTTAGGATTTCATTTTAAATTCAGGTTACCATCCGAAAGCAATCTCGATACTAATCCTGCATCACCCTACAGTTCATATTCATGAGTACAAAGAATTCACAAACTCTCCCTTAACGTCTAATTAATCCCAGCGAAAGGTTGTCAACAATTTTCCTCTTACTTCCTCCTCAACACCACGATGCATAAGTAATCCCTGCAATATTTTATGCTACGTAAGTTGTAAAACTAATTGAAGGTGATGGAAAATAATTCCGGGTCACATGTCTTCATGTATTTTTTCACGTTGACAACGAATACGCGAGTATATTTGGCCCAGAGTCCAGCAGGCCATTGACAACATTGACGTTGTACTAATATCTCTTTTTCTTTCTCTTTTTTCAGATATTCCAAGAACAAGAGGCTCTCACTTTGAAAACAACGTTGTAATTGTTATTGAAGTCGAACAGATCCTCCGAACTTCCATCGTCGTCTGTCGTCTCCTCGCTCATCGCTTGCTACAAGGTACATTAGATGTTTCTCAGTCATCAAAAAGTAATGTACGACGCAATGAGAGAATCCTGATTGTATATAATAGTACGATACGATACGAGTGCGGAAAATCTTTCTCCCACGAGTGTGAGTTTGCAGTACGAGCTAAAGGCGATTTCTGTAATCACACGAGCTGAGAAAAAAAAATTCCGCCGAGTATTGTACAAAATTTTATTTCACGAGGTGTAAAAATGGGGTTTAACGTTTTTTGCACCGAGGGAATTAAACGATGTTTGAAAAAAATGTATCATAGTCCGGTAAAAATCCAATGACTGCATTTATCTTACTTCATAACAAAGCATTAACCAAAATCTAGCCTTAGACAAAAAAAACTTAGAAAGTATGATGTAAATAACGTTATAAACGTCTTACAAAAACCCACCAAATGTGCTGGGGAATTTCAGCCCCCAACCATAGAGAAGATTAAAAAATTCGCGAAAATTCGCGCAGTAAGTTTACTTTTAGGTCTGACGTAGGCGCTGCTCTTGTGTGTGTCGATTGCTTGGTAGCACTCGATATATACATATACAACGAACATGAGTTTAAAACGTTATTTGCGAGTGTGTATTCAATGGGAATAGTGTTCGTTAGATGGGATTTCGGGCTCTACGTTACCACAATGTATGTTAATTTTCGAAAAATCTATTAAACGTTACGGCTCGGAAAAAATATTATCGGATACTTGATTAGTTTTCCTACCAAAACGCGGTGTGTTTCAAGTAATTTTTAACTAATCATCTCTTAGTACGAGACCGGAATCTACGACCTGCACCTTACGCGTTTATTCAATAGGCGACTCACCGTAGATTGAGGAAATTATTTATTGCCTTCAGTCGGCGAGACTCACCTCCTCGTCTTCATCGTCTTGAAACAGAAGTCCGGCGAGCTTTTCGCATCGTTCACGATCGTTGTCGATATCTTCGCTTTCGATGAGCCTTGGATAGTTGACGGGGTTTCCGTCTTGCCGATGTTTTGGAAAGCCCCATACTGTGTCGCGTCTCTTTCCCTCGTGTCCCAGAAAGGAGCTGTCTATTTTGTGAATTTTCGCACTGTTGTCATACTAATAGATGGGAGAAAAAAATTGAAGATTTTTTACCTGCTAAACAAAGAGTTGCGTCGATAACAATTGAAGCTTCGATAAACAAATTTCTTATGAAATGGGATCAAAATTCTTTCGAAACTGTCTACTTGCTTGACGGAAAATACGTTCATAGATCGTGGCTCAAAATACGTAGTCGATGGTTAAATTGAAAATATGTGACTACTTGTTGAAAATTCTCCCAAAGGACGTTACTCGAAGCTTCTATGCTTTTCGCCAATTTAGCGAGAGCCGCAGCTCTCAGCACTCTTTTCAACTCACGCTGTTCGATGGGTAAAATCTGCCATACTTTGGCGCTTCATCGTATCCTGAGACTTGATCTCTGACCTGGCTCGATCCTGGCGTACCGCCGTATCCACCCAGCTGAAAGATTGAAAACAACAGAGCAGTTTTTAATTTCCCATTAGAAATGTAATTACAAATAATTATTCGAAGTTTATCATAGATATCGGAACGGAAGGTACAGAAACGGTTGTTTATTGCTCAAAGTTTCGATGGACAAAGTATCCGGTGATCGCAAGTATGAAATTTTGATTCTTTCGAATTGTTCGAAAAATGGTTATTTCTCTTCCAATGCGAGTTTTAGTATCAAGTATCGTTCTTGGATTAAAATAAGTAGTAGATTCATGATTAATAGAAAAAAATATGTCAGATATAGCCTCGAACTGATAAACAATAACATATTTTCGACTCTATTTAGCGAAAAGTTTACATTTTTGTTGTTTCAAGAGCCTTATGATAGAATTTCCTTGCTTCCTGATAGAATTTCGGAGAATTCTGGGTATCTATCGTGTTCACAAAGCTTCCTGCGAGGAAGGGAAAATTTTTAGGATTCTTAAAATGCGTTGTCATAGAAAAATCTTCGTGAGCGCGAGAGAATGATGAGAAAGCCAGTAATGAACGAAAGGAGGAAGCAATGCGCAAATTTAATTTGCATCTCCCTTCATATGAAGTCTCTACCTGGTTGAAATTGGCGTTGTTGTTGAGATTCTGACGACGTTCTTTGAACAATTCACGATCCTGCGAATAAAATTCGAAAAATGACTTTTCTTTTCCAACAATTCTTCTCATTTTTTTTTTTTTCAGTGTGAGGTTGCCGAAATTCCATTCTCACAATGTCGAAACGACTTACCGCCAGAGAACCCAAGACTGCCGGCACGAGCAGCGTCAACGCTATGCGCAACATTGTACGAGTGAGTTTTTTTTCACAATTGTTCTTTTGTCCTCACGAATTCGTCACCTGGAGCGATCTCGTTATATCGCGAGTCGCGACGGTTGTTATATACGTTTTTTCGTTCGCGTTGGCGCCCGCCCCTCCGATACTCGCGAGATCTGTGTCTCGTATATTCGTCAACGTCGCGAGTGCTTTAATGAAAAGTACAACCGCCGGTGAGTGATGGCGATGAAAAGTCAAGCAAATTTATCGAATAGAAGAAAACGAAGTGTCAGAACTCTGCGACGATTGTTGTACAGTTTCGGTAACGAATGGTGGCGATGTTTTAATTAGAACGTCAGTCGTACGACGATTGGCAGTAAATTGATCGCACAACTCGAAAGATTTTTCTAATCGTACTACGAAGATAATATCGTTTCGCCAGGAATCAATTGATCAATCACTCATTGACAAATTCCATTGATTAATAATAACAGATCTAACGAATTACTGATACAGTAACAGATTTCGTCTAATAATCAATGGAATTAAATTTCACTTCTAGATTTTCGGAAGAAACCGGAAATTAATAATACCGTAAGAATTCATCTGATCATCAATGAATTTTGCTTCTAATTTTAGCTTTACTGGAGAAAACGCGACAGGATTTTATTATAATATTCAATAAATTGAATGGATATTGAGTGGAAAAAACATACTTTTTTCAGGTAGGAATGTTCAAACATACAAAACATTACAAGAACGTTCGATAGTAATTTAAATTTTGTTCTTTATTGTTTCGACAAATTGGCACACAATGTTCTCTTCAAACATTACAGTAACTGCATAATTCACGCCTCTTTTCACACCGTTAAATTATCATTTTCAATCAGCACAATTGGTTATTCGGCATCGTTGATTTTCGACAATCAAATTAGTTTTTCCGTTTCTCAATCTCGACGGGACCGTTGTCGTCGACTCATCCTGGAATTGGGATTGTTCATACGACCGAAGTTATTTGTATTCGAATTTGTGTTCGAATTAACGCTTCGACGATAATTGTTGACGTTCGTATTGCTGTTGCTGTTGCTGTTCAGCCTTCTTCGATATGGTCCCATCCAATATTGTCTGGGACGATTCAGTTTATTGGTGTTCGCGTTGGAGTTGGAATTTCCTCGGTGAGGGCGTAACCATTTTCCAACCTCACGGTCAAATGACTGAAAAACGAGAATGAGGGTATTCAAACAGTGAAAAATGTTCGTACTGTTAACAAACTTCCTTGTCCACATTTGCTCACAATAGTTCTCTTGTCATTTTTCTCGTATGTTATTCAACAAGACAAAATATTCACAGTTTGAACATGGAAACTTTGGTTTTGGCAGAAGGCTTAAACCCAGAGTGAACTTTGGATACTTTCCGCTGGAATAAGAATCTGAAGAAATCACTACTCTTCTAAATATTGAGAATATTTATTTTACTCAATAATAATGCTAAAAATTTATCAGCAGATTAGTGAAAAATTGATAGCAAAATTTTCAGATCAACTACTTTTTTCAGACGAAATTGATCAATTCATTTTTTAGAATGCATATAATTTTTCCAAAATCCGAAGAAAAGTCTGAGAACAATTACATTTACGCGAACGAAAAAAATTGAACGATTTCGTCAATTTTTCAAACTATGTTCTTCTTCACTAATTTTTCGATAACTTTTCGGGATTATTTGTATGTAACATGATTTTCCTCATCGTCTATAAAACGATTGATATTTTCATATTTTTATCCCATCGGGAAGTATCCAATACTCGCTCTGGGTTTGATTTTTGCCTGGGAAGTTACGCGCCATTCATCCCCAATTATCACAGCGAATCGCTCATAATCGTACCCTGTCCGCTACAGAATCGACCACATTTGCTTCTCCCTCGTTGTCTATTATACTTTCCGGCGAGGTAACTCTTCCCTCCTCGTCGTCGGCGTCATCCTCGGGCACAGGAACCGTTTCGTCGATGGCTCGAGGCCGTGGCCGAATGTCATCGTAATCATGCATCAGACCATACTTCACAGTGTCGATTAAAAGTCCGTGAGTTCTATCGAATTCCTGTTCAAACGCTGATGGTCCCAGGTCGTTTTCCATATCGTGGAATTCTATATCGATGCGAAATGAAAAGGAACGAAAAATACACCAAATGCAAACTTCTGTATGGAAATTAATTCACAAGTTTGTCCAGTTTTTATTAATAAAACATGGATGATGGATGAAATTTAATGCCCGAGGATCAATTCAAATCATTGCATGGTACATAAAATCGAGCTTTTCACGCCGGTTCATTATGTGGATCGATAATTTTTTTACCTCTGTGAATAAATTTTGTTCATGAAAACTTTATAATTTCAAGTATCTATTTTTTCGAAGCTGTCAACAATGTAAATTACCGCCACAAGCGCAAAGTTCATTCGTATTCGAAAAAATGTCGTCAAATGAAGTAACAATTCAATACAATAATTTATAAAATGTTTTTTTTACCCTCAAGTAGTATATATTTTTTTTTCAATTTTACGTCAGATGAGATGAATTTTTTCGCCTCGTGTTTGTAAATGAATTTCATGAACACTTGATAATCTCGTGTATCAAATTTTCTAAATGCGTCAATGAACGAAACCAGCATGTTTATTCGTATTCGAACATTTTTCGTAAAATGAGGGAACAATGTAGCACAATCATTATTGATTTGGAATACGTTATGATGAGCAATATTTCAACAAACCATCGGAAGATTCGCGATCTGGTTCTCTCTCGTAGATCGGAGCCCTTTCTTCCTCTCTCTCGCGACTGTGACCACGTCCCACAATGTTCGTATTTGTGTTCGTGTTAACGTTATAACTTCTTCTGGCAATTATGGGGTTTCCTTTATTTTGAAGAAATGAAGCAACAACAGCGGCCACGGTTCTCGTTATGGTTCCCATGAATTTGTCCGACAATTCTGTCAGGATCAATTTAACGCCTTCGGCAATTTGCTCGGCCATTATCACGATTTTTTCATCATCTTCCTGGTTGGCTTTACGGCGCAACTGTTGTGAGAGTCACCAACAAAATATCATCAGTTTCTCCTTTTTTCATACTCCACATCTATTCTTATTTGTGAAATAATCAGTAAATGAACGCACCGAACCGAAGGCTTCATCGTCGTCATTCTCGCCGATCGATTCGCCGTTCGCCCCAACGATATTCGTATTGGTGTTCATATTGATATTTTGCGAACGACGGCTGGCAATTCTCGAATTCGGTATGAAAGCCGCCTAGAAAAGAAAATATTATCAAAGCATAGTAAATCGAAAAAAAATGCATACATTTTTTACGTCCATAAAGCTGATTTTATTCGAAAGAATTTACTGTGATTTTTTGCTTTCGCTCAGTGAGGAGAAAAAACGGACATCAATGCGTAATAATTCCAATTTTTACCCAAGCGGATAGATTTCATAATATGAGAATAATAGAGAGAACATATTTCGTTGATTACCGCCGAAGCGATGACACCGCATGCCAGCAGCAAAGTTATCGTTACTCCGTTCATGACTTTCGAATTTTTTTTATTCGCGTTTCCCCTCGATCACTCTGTCACCACGCTCCAGCTAGACTGCACCACCGAGATTTTATATATGCGACTCTCGCAGTCCTGTCGCAGCTACGATTTGTCGTATATCAATGGGAACGAGCGCAAAAGTCGATTCGACGATTGCCAAGCCCGTCACTCATCGTTATTTCCGAGAAACTTTTGTCGACATTGTGAACATTCGCTAGATTACAAAAGGCTCCCGGAATATTGTACGCATAATATTTTTAGCCGAAAGTGTTGGAGGCAATGTGGTCGTTCTCGATATTCAGCGATGGAATGGAAGTTGGCGTAAAATCCACCGCATCGGAGATGCTGAGGCGACGTGGAGCACCTTCCTCACCATGTCTCACCCATGCCCGGTTGAAAACAAGTGTTACCACGTTGAATTTCATGGAAATCTTCAGATTATGCTAGAACAAAGCTTACAATTTTTTAGTAACGAAATTCGGCTCCACTTTATCTGAATCCTCGCAATAAGTGTGAGGGAGACAAATCCAATTGTTGCGGTAAATTTTTATCTCTCGAGATATTGATGGCAACGTGTTCAGAATGTTCCAAAGCGACGAAAAATCATATTTGGAAGAAATGTCTGGATGTGTGTGTCTGTGTATGTTTGTGACGCGCTCGAAAAGATTTGATCTTGTATAACTCAAGAACGCCTCGAGTTATCGAGTGAAATTCAAACCACAGGTGAAGGGGGCGATAATACCCATCGTTTCGACCCAATTTCGTCCAAAAATAAACAGTAGTTTCTTTTTACGCAATTTTAAATTCTGACAAAAATTATTATTATTCACAATCAATATCGAAAAATTGTGATCGACGGAAACAATTACTTTTGTGCCTCGTGCGATGATTCTTGTACGAAATATTGCGTCCGGAGTCTGGTTATTCACCAGTATATTCATGATCAGCAAGAAAGATAATACATCGGACTCGGCTTCGAAACGATGAGTGAAGACAAAGAAATTCGATCCAGCGGATTTATTCAACGAAAGGTGACGATTCTGGCTATTTTCAAACAGCGATAACTCGGCTTTGATAGTCACGACTGATAGTGTCGTGACAAAACCCGGGATCCATCGTGTTCTGCGGGCAAAAATATACAAGATGGAGCCCTCGATGTAGTTACGAAACCGTTTTTTCGTGCCGTTATAGGGCGACGAAAAACGTAAAAATCGCGATTCAAAGAGCCATTTACCCCTTACCATTTTTTGTCAGAAAATGGTACATTTGAAAAAAAGTATTCGGCCTCACATTTTGATATAATTTTGCGCGCTGAACACCAATCCAAAAGCAGTTTTTGCCCATAGTCAAGTGGAACATTACAAATTTCGGAAAACATTTTCTTTCCATTTTTGTCGTGAGTTGAGATTTCTAAGACTGAGGAAAACAAGACCAGTCGCTCATTCCCCCACATTTCCGTTATGGAAGATCCGATATGGAAGATTAATTCTGAATCACCCTGTATAAGAAAAAAAGAGTGCAAACTTAATTTGCACATTGCTTCCTCAGTTCCTCAGTGAACCGCATTTGCATAGAACTTCCATGTCGGATGTCGTTATACAATTTCGGCTTCCTCATAGAGGAAGCTATAGAACTCATGATAAAAAAAAGAAGAATAATGTATTTAAGCAATGCCCACCCCCATTCGTTCGACGACATTTAGTCGAAAGTTCAGGTATACGAGAAGCCAAAATGGAGATCATTTTCAATCAACTTGATAGTTAACTGAATACCCGAGTTAGAGCTTTTATTGCGATTCTCAAAAAAATTGAAAATCTCATAAAATCGGAACGCATCGACCGATTTTCACGAAATTTCGTATGAAATATTG
>JABFVB010026637.1:0-12380 GCA_018812205.1 Adelognathus sp. PSUC_FEM 10030001 | reverse complement strand
TTTTAATATAATATATCGACGTTCCGGATAATTCTGAACACGGTGACATCAATATCGCGAAGAAAAAAAATTCGTCAAAACAAAGCTTCCTCTATGAGGAGGAAAAAGGCATGAAATCCTTTGCCAAAAAGTTATCCGAGTTAAGCTGTGAGCGTTTTGCGATAAGCAAGGAGGAAATGAGCGAAGCTGGATCAACGACAGTGCGAAATGTCCAAGTCACGTCTGCAGGATAAAAGGAAATCTATACGGAAAGTTTCGTTAAGGTTCAAAAAGCAGAGTCGAACTTCGATGCACAATTATTTAATGACGAGATAATTTTTCTCCAACATTTTTCAAAAATATGAGAAGCATATTTTCCGAACACATAATTTTCAAACTACTTTGTAGACATTTTTTTCTACATTATTATTGTGTAGAGACACGTAATCATAGTTCATTGCCATAGTTCGATGATACCCGTTCGACGAACGTTCATTGCCATGCGAACGAATCTATGAGTAGAATCCGTCGTAAGGGTTGTGAGATGTTGCTTTCCACTTTTGCAATTTTTCACGGTCGTATGCCTCGAGAGCCTCCCTGGCAGCATCCGCGAGAGTGCGCCAAGTAACCCTTTCCCATACCACACGACACTCTTCCAGTAACTGAACAAAAACCTTGATTATGAACTGAGAAAATAATTTTGAATAAAGTCAATGCGACTTACGCCACATTCCGAAACCCGCGCTCTGTCGTTGCGATGATCGTCACAGAATTTGTCGACATCCGAGATACAGCTTGCGGGACATATCACTTCCTAAAATTCACTTGTACCTTTAATCGCAATTGCATGCTGCATCTCAACTCTCCACAATGACAAATTTTCAGTTGTGTGAAAACAACTTTCGCTAGGCGAAAGAAAGTTCAAAATCGCTGCTCAAAATTTAAGATCCAAAAAAAAATGGTGGGTCAATTTCGACAAAAGTCGCCGGAAAGTGTAACCACTTTGTTGCATATCAGTTGTATGTCCCGAGGGGACATCGGAGCCTTTAACTCAGAGAAAATCAGAAAATATTCAGTGTGTTCGTTTTAGTGGAACTTGAAATAATCCGGGCTTTTTAAGGAGAATTTGGAATGGTCAATGCCTGCTCTCAAGGGGCCATGAAATAATCAGGACTCGTTTCTCAGAGCACTATGAATAATCAGGGCCTTTGTCTTAGGGGGCCTCATTATGATCGAGGCCTTCGTCTTGGGAGTACCCAGACATAACCACGGTTGTTTTCTGAGAGAGGCATAAAATCATCAAGTCTCGTCTCAAAGGGAGTCGAAATAATCAGGATTTGGCCCTAGGAGTACCGGAATAATCAGGGCCTCTGCTCGGGTTAGTGACTTGTCGAGTTTTGCCGTGTCGAGTCAGGGTTGTGTCTAGTTTTCACCGTGTCGTGTTGGTGACGTGCCGAGCTTTACTGTGTGGAAATCTTAACAATATTGAAAATCTTCATATTCACCATGTTTCTAGTTTCGTGAGTTTCACCTGGGCGGAGTAAGGGCACTTTTATTTCCAACGATATACAAAATGCCATCAACTGAAACATATGGTTCGAGCCAATACATGCAACATAGTTCGATGGTGCGTCAATGTGGAGTACGAAAATTCAACGATAATGTGAACTCACACGACATGCTGCCATGTCAGGTGCACTGTATTCCCGACAAAATGTTACATTATCGTTGGTGCAGCCTGTACTTTGAGCGGGGCACCTTGGTGTCTGCGAGACAAGAAATTACGTGCATCATCAACTTATTACTATGATGTCTTTGCTCATAGTCACCGATTAAATGCCGGGCTAACTTAACTTTGCCCCTTTGAAACGAAATCGCAATGAAATTATGAGTCCTCTTACCACAATAGTCGGGTGTTCTACAAGACCTCGTTTTTGCATAGCAACGGCCGATGCAGCTATTACGATGATTGTTGCGATTGTCGTGAACTTGATATCAACCATTGTAACAAGTATTACTGCAACTCGTTGAAACGACTGGACAGCGACGTATGTTGCAATTTCTGCAAAAATTTAGATTCGTCCCAAGGAACCCGGGCAGCATACTTTTACAGCTAATAGTATGGGTTTCTTATCTATGGCGGAAAATTCCGTTTCCGCATATCGACCGCACGTGTGCGCTTCTCATAGATATCGAAAATTGCGGCACATGTCGGGAAATCTTTTCGAAACGCCTTTGTCACGAAGGCCGTCGGCTAACTATGACCGTAAGTTTTTTTTTCCCGACTGCGCTGTAATTACGTGTTTTTGCCTCTGAAAAGCGGGACGTGAGTCTCCGTTTATTGACCGCAAGCAGTGCGCATGCGCAAGCGGGCAGTAAAGTATGCCAAGACTCCCTAGGGCATCTTGCTGTACCCGGGAAAAAATGATCAGATCTGATCATATCTGATCATATCTGATCGATCAGATCTGGTCAGGTATGATCAGACATGAGAAATGGCCATATCTGATCAGATATGATCATGTCTGGTCAGACATGATCATATCAATGTTCGTTCGATTGGAATACGCTACCGGATTAGATATGTTCAGATCTGACCAGATATGACCAGATATGATCAGACCTGTTCCGATATGATCATAGCTGGACAGACATGGTCGGAAATTTGAAAAATCCTTATTTCGGCTAATTTTGCAGAAACATTATCAAATATAGATTCTATCGATGGATTTTCGCATGGAACAACGTTTTCTACCATCTTCGTAACGGAATGTGAGGAAAAAAAAAAAAATTAGACCTCGCGGGACTTGAACCCAGACCTGTCGGTCACCAACCCTCTATCTTTCCACTCGGCCAAACATGACATTCATACTATCAGTAAAAGACAGCCAGTATATAAGCGACGTATTGTTGCAAATTGGACTTAGAATTTTTTTTGTAGCCACAATGATGAACGATGTTCAATTCATAGACGAAATTATAAGTTTTGTTGCTCATGCTTAGAAACGGCAAACTTTCTACATTTAGCGAAACTCATCATCATGACGATCTGAATATTTAGATAAAAATAACTTACATCTTGTCCATACATGATTCATGTATGATCAGACCTGCTCAGACCTGATCATACGTGAGTTCACTTGGGTTGCGTATTCGTTCATACCTGATCAGATATGACCAGGTATGAGCAGATATGTTCAGACCTGATCATACCTGAGCTCGATTGGGTCGCGTATTCGTTCATACCTGGTCAGATATGACCGTGCATGGGCAGATATGTTCAGACCTGATCATACATGAGCTCGATTGGGTCGCGTATTCGTTTATACCTGGTCAGATATGACCGTGCATGGGCAGACATGTTCAGACCTGATCATACCTGAGCTCGATGGGGTCGCGTATTCGTTCATACCTGGTCAGATATGACCGTGCATGGGCAGATATGTTCAGACCTGATCATACCTGAGCTCGATTGGGTCGCGTATTCGTTCATACCTGGTCAGACATGACCGTGCATGGGCAGATATGTTCAGACCTGATCATACCTGAGCTCGATTGGGTCGCGTATTCGTTCATACCTGATCAGATATGACCAGGTATGAGCAGATATGTTCAGACCTGAATTCATGCCTGTATATAACTGATCATGCATCATCTGATATGATACATGTCTGTTACAGATATGATCATATCTGATCAGATCTGATCATTTTTTCCCGGGCGCGCAAACAACAACGTGTGGTCCAGGGATGAGTCGGAGAGGCCGATGCACACTTACACAGCGGCGGCCGCTCTCATAAATACGAGAAGCGAGCCTTCCCAGCTGTAGAAACACCTGGTCACGCTTCACATCGAGACCCTTGCCTATGGATCGGTTGGGTCACGACCACCAGCAGCCAGAGGAAATACTAACACAGTCATGCGCCACAAATGAATAAGCGTTCGGGGCCTCACCACAAGTAAGGCTCACTCTCGTACAGGTAGCCGAGCACCATCCGCCTACACACACAGGGGAACGAGCTCATGTACGAGGCCACGATGAAAACTCACACCGAAATCAAGTTGCGAATCGGACGTTTTAGGGAATTTGAAATCATGCATGTTTAAAAATTCTTGGATCAATTCGGTGAGACTTTCAGGAAATATTCATTGATATCAAAATGATATGGCTATTATATTAATGTTAAACAATATTACTATATGTTTTACGCCTCGTATGGAAACAGTCGTTTTCTTGTAGGGAAATAACAATCGTGATATCATACTTACCCACGTTGTTAGTTAATATGAATACAATATGACTATTATAAAAATATTGATTATCATATTATTTACTCCTCGTACGGAGATATTAGTTTTCTTTTTAGGGGATTTTATTTGATTTATAGGGATACTTTCGCTTTATGCATTCAAACCGATAGTTACTCTTTCTCTTAGTCATCGTGGTACGAATGTAAATTTAAATTTGTATAATGATGATAGAAGGGGGAGAACAATTATCAACTAAGGTATCAACTTATTGTTTGAATGATCATGGATCGACGAAAACGATCACTGCCATAGTATTCAACAAAACGAAAACTGGATAGATTTTGCATCACGCGCAGCTGATTCGATCATTGTATTACCACGTTATCGATACCATCAGTTATTCTTGGCGAGACTGCGCGGGCACGTACTTAAGTACAGTTCATCTGTCGTACGATACGAACGCGTCATACCCCTTTGATAGGTACCGATTCCGCAAGCCACTTGAGGTCCAGTGTATCTTTGGCGATCGCGTTCCCAGAACAGGCGGGACATGAAGACTTGCACATTAACATAAGCGGCGAACGGAAATGGTATTCGTGTCTATCAATTCGAGGAAGGCGAACTCGCGTGCTGCGATCGCATCTCCCTGGTAATCCCGTTTAACCTTCGCAGAGGTGCTAATTGGGCCATATAAACCCGCCGTACGCAGCGGCCGGAGTTCACCCGTGCAATTATTTTTTTCGGTACATTGTCTCCGTTTCTCCGAATCGTCGTGAGTCTTTTCAAAATTTCGATGGACAGTCAGTCGGTTCTTCAATTCGGTTCTTAGTAAGTCGAACCTCTGCCCGAAAACTTGCGATGGATATTCATTCATGAATTCAGTGTTCAAAACAGATTTTGCCTGTGAATTTAACTGAACATTCCAATCAATCCATGAACATTCCAATCAATCCATGAACATTCCAATCAATCCATGTACATTTTCCATATTTTACCGTATTGTGTGATATCAAGACATCTTCAACCTAACCCAACTTCTATAGAACTTCCTCGGACTTCTAATCCCGTGTAAAAAAAATGGTCCATCATAGAGCGGCAGTAGATCTACCAAACTTGCTCTGTCAAAAGTCCGTCTATGTGGACTATTATAGATCTCGCATGGACTTCAAATTTGCAGCACCGTCTACGAGAAAATTGCTCTGCTTGAAGACTACAGTAAGTATTACGTATTGTACGTGGAAGTGGTTTATTGTGACGACGAGTCTACGAAATGTCTGTTCTATTGAAAGTCTACCACGAGTATATAAGCGAATTCTCTCTTTTGAACCTGTTGTGGCAAAGGCTAACGCACAGCACACTGCACTGCTCGCCTCGACGCCTCGACAAACTCTCCTATATCTATATATCTCTTCTCTTCTCAATATATCTATATATGTACCATACGCTAATTCTCTCGATCACCGGGAGGACAGGCGTGACGCCTGACTCCTCGCTCAGTTGAAATAAAGCATCGAACGAGATCATATGCGAATCCGCGACTCTCATCTTCTTTCTTCTGCGCTGCCTCAAACCTAATTTTCCTTCCCATTTTTTGTCACACGCCGGCATTGAAATTTATTCATCTCTTTGCTCAAACATTTTGGTCCTTCGAGCCGGATAGTGTGATGAATTTTGGAGAAAATTAGCGTTTTTTGGAGCAAATTCTCACCGCATCGCCACGTGCATTTTCTGCATGCCTCGTGGCGTCTCGTTAATGATCACGACGAGAACTACTAATCGGTATTCATCGCTCAAACCAAGTGCTGCTCTCTCACGGGATGCATTAAATAAAAATTCACGGGAATTCAATGCATCTCCATTCCTCGATATTTATTAATCTGTGCGCGAAAAATTGAACGAATATTGAACGCGCCTCGTGGTGTGCCGCGTTTATCACACGTCGCCACGTGCCTCTCTCTCATCTCGCGCGCACCGCCGCAAATGCACCGTGCCGACATCCATCGTGCAATTTAACACGAATTGTGTATAGTGCATCGAAAAAAAAAAAAAAATTGAAAATTCATCAAGCCTCGTGTTGCAGTGAAACCGCGTGATTTTCTGTGATAATTGCGAGGCACTGCTGAGCACCCATGGACGTTGTGCTGCCTCGCGAAAAATCGAGCATCAAATTCTCACTTTGACATTTTTTCTTAGTGCATCGAAAATGTGCCAGCGAGCAATGATAATCAATTTGTGCAGTGAGACGCGCTAAACTTTTTTTCGGTTACGGGGATCGCGCTCACCGCGTTTACAGCAATCAGCCGTTTTGGACACCTGCACGCCTCGCTCGAGTCTGTGCATCGCTATTGTGTCTAAAAATAGCTACTGTGTAGCCAACCCGAGCACTGGTGGGCTCTCGCTCTCTGCGACGTTTACCTTGCGCCCGCGACTAGTGCTCTCTCTCTCACTCACCTGGGCCGAGTGGCTGAAATCTATTTTTAGCACGGCTATCTCTCGAGCGGTCTCGAAACGTATTGTCCAGCGTCGCGCGACGAAGAAGAAGAAATAAAAGACGAAAGAAAGTGTATATCATACTCGACGAGACACTCATCGCGGACATCGTCTCCGTGTGCACACTCGCATGCGTCTCTCTCTCTCACTTACGCACGTCGCATCTCGTGGTCAACCGACTATACCGTCCTCGTGCCATCGCTCGTGCGCGCTCAGCTGTCCGGTGCTCTCTGTCTCTCACTCTCATGGGCGCCGATACGACGGCTCAACACGGTACTCTCTCTCACTCGCATTACCGCTCTTTCGATACGAAATCCTCGCTGTGTTTACCTGGTATTTCCAGCATCGCGCAATATTTTGGTGAGCACTCTACACTTGCTTACAGCTGCCACGTGCACTTCTTCCACGTATTTTCGTAACAGCTTTAAAGGGATTATTACGTATTTTCGTAAATCTTTTAAAGAGATCATTACCTTTTTTTTGTAACTCATTTATTGAGATTATTGATATTCTTTCGAGTGTACCACAGCGTACGTATTTAACGAGATTATTGGTATTCTTTCGAGTGTACCCCAGCGTATGAGTTCGTGCATACGTCTCTGATTTGACCGACGGTTCATCCTAACGCACGTGCTTCCACAACTAGCTGTCACGATGGCCACAGTGAACGTGCAAGCCCTCGTAGACAGGCAAATTGAGTTGGCTCACCCTATCGAACGAGCCATCACGAATCTAAAAAAAACTGGAGAGGCTAATTTCACGAAACGAAGAATCTTAGGACGTCTCGAGGCTCTCCGATCTCACTGGAAGGCATACCAGGAAAATCACGAAACTATCGTGGACGTGCGAAATTCGGTCTCTGACAAAGCCGTACGTAAATTCTTTGAGGAGGCCACATATTTCAAGGAAGGGCATCTCCTCGTAGTTGAGGAGGCATTTCTTGAGGCCCAAGAATTTATGGAGACACGACTGGATGCAATCATCGCGGACGAGCCAGTCAGTGCTGCGACTATGGCCGAGCGCTCCACGCATCAGCCAACGAGTACTCCCCACAACCACCGCTTGCCAAAAATCGATCTTCCCAAGTTCGATGGCAATCCAAGAGAGTGGATTTCGTTTCGTGACCTGTTTTACGCCCTCGTCGGATCAAGTCCTGCTATTACGAGTGTAGAGAAGCTGCACTACCTCAAGAAGAGCCTAATGGGAACAGCCGCAGATCGGATCCAGTCGATTGCACTCAGCAATGACAACTTTATCGCGACTTGGGAATACCTCACATCGGTATACGATAATAAAAGACTGCTCGTCAACACAACGATGCGCGACTTTACGGACATCAAGCCCGTACTCAAAACCTCGGCAACAGACCTGGATCGATTCAACAGCGAGGTTACACGAGCGATCACGGCGCTCGAGTCACTCGGCCAATATAACGTCCATTGTGACGCTTTTGTTGTTTTCATCGGAGTCTCGAAGCTCGACGCCAACACGGTGCGAGAATGGGAGACAGCACAGGGCTGTTCTCAAGCTATGCCCACGTGGCATAAGTTGATGAAGTTCCTCGAGGCGCGAGTACGCAGTGTACAAGCGTTTGAATTGGCAAGGAGCCGAGCAACGCCGACTGCAACACCGCAGTCATCGAAGAACACTCGTTCACACAACGTCGCAACGGCACAAATGAGAGCAAGTACGTCGCCTGCATTGACGTCAGCTCCTGCAACCTCAGCTCCTGCGCCATCAGGCTGCTCCGATTGCGGTGCCAGCCACTACGTTGCGTCTCGTCCAACCTTTCGCAGCAAGAGTCAAGCGCAGAGGAAGGCAATGGTGATGGAGAAACATCTGTGCTTCAACTGTCTCGGCCCTCACAAGGTCGCCGCGTGCCGTTCGCAAAAGCGTTGCCAAACCTGCAGTGGCACGCACCACACACTGCTGCATACTGATACCTCGGGCAACTCTCAAGCAGCCACTCCACGTGCAGCAACTCGGACTGCAGCTACGGTTGCTGGCAATGCAGCGACAGTGAGCCATGCAGTCTCTCACTCTCTCTCAAGAAAACGAGTGCTCCTTACCACGGCGTTGATAAGGGTACAATCTCCTCATGGCAACGAAATTCACGCACGCGCGCTGCTCGACACCGGTTCCGAGCTGTCGTTTATCAGCGAGCCACTAGCACAGCGTCTGAAACTTTCTCGAAAACGCTGCAATGTACCTCTCGTGTGTAGGAGGAGGTGAGGTCAGCGACTTCGGTGCCACTATCGGTTGAGGAAGAGGCGTGCGAGGCCCACTTCGTCTCCACCTATTCTCGAGATGAATCTGGACGGTTCACAGTACGTCTGCCTTTCAAGGTAAATCCCGAGGCTCTTGGGGACTCTCACGACTGCGCTCAGCGCGTACTCACGCGCATGCAAAGCCGTCTCAACGCCGATTCAAAGCTCCAATCACTCTACTGTGAGTTTCTACAACAGTATGAGGCGCTTGGACACATGAAACTCGCTCAATATCAGACTACAGCAGCAAAGTTGGCCTACTACCTGCCTCATCACGGTGTGCTTAAAGAAGCATGCACCACTACCAAGCTGAGAGTCGTATTCAACGGCGCAGCTCGAACTACGTCCGGATACTCTCTCAACGACGTGCTACATACAGGCGCCAAACTACAAATCGATTTTCCCGACGTGATACTCCGTTAGCAAAAATATCAATTTGCCTTCGCTGCCGATATTGAAAAAATGTTCTGGCAAATCAACGTGCATCCAGACGACTGGGACTACCAGCGAATACTTTGGTCCCCAGATCTCAAGCAACCCAATCGCGCATATCAGCTGACGACGGTTACCTACGGACTCGGGCCGGCACCATTCCTCACCAATCGCGTTCTCCGCGAGCTCGCGACGAAAGAGGCAAACCGATTCCCTCTCGCTGCTGAGATAATTCGGCAGAGCACCAACGTCGACGACACGTTTGGAGGTGCAGATACTCTCGAAGCAGCACAAGAATCGGTGAAACAACTCGACAGTCTCTGCACGGCGGGCGGCTTCACGTTGCAAAAGTGGAGTGCCAACTATTCCGTCGTGCTCTCCAACGTGCCCACAGATAGGTTGGCAAGGGCCAACACTGTTATGCTCGAGGAGGATCCACCTATGAAGGCATTGGGGATCGTTTGGAGGCCATCATCAGACTCGTTCGAGTTCTCGGGTTTCCCCAGCACGCAGGAAGCTCCATACAAGATCTCGCAATTGTTCGACCCTCTCGGTTGGCTGTCACCCATAACCATCCGCGCAAAAATCTTCATGCAAGATCTCTGGGTTGCACAAGTTGGCTTGGACGATTCTCTCTCAGAATCTCTCGTGCAACGGTGGCAAGGCTTCCTGGAGCAACTGCAAAACGTAACGAGCATCACTATTCCTCGTTGGCTCGGTATATCATCAAATGTTCTCGCCATCGAAATACATGGCTTCGCGGATGCGTCAGTACACGCTATGGCTTCAGTCGTGTATTTGCGATTACTTCACGACGTCGACGACGCCCACGTTGCTCTACTGGGTTCAAAAACAAAGGTCGCACCCATCAAACGTATGACCATACCACGCCTCGAACTGACAGCAGCAACGTTACTCGTTCGACAAGTGGCACACATTAGCGCCACTCTCAATCTCGAGCACGCACCGGTGCACCTGTGGACCGATTCCAGCGTGACGCTTGCATGGATCCAATCCGATCGCTCACGTTGGAAGGAGTACGTACACAATCGAGTGAAACTCATACAGGAGGGAATACCGAACGCTCGGTGGCATCACGTTCCAGGGGTGGAGAACCCTGCAGATTGTGCATCGCGAGGTTTGACACCTCAACAGCTCAGCAAGCACCAGCTATGGTGGAAGGGCCCTGACTGGCTAGCACGCCACTCCACATCCTGGCCATCCTCCATGCCAACTCTTGACGATGACATCAATCTCGAAGAAAAGGCAAAGGTCATCGCAACAGTCAAAATCGCTGAGCCTTGGGAAGTACTCGAGCGATACTCGTCTCTCGCAAAACTTCTCCGAGTCACGGCGACGTGTCGACGGTGGTTTGCCCGTAAATCTCCAACACGTTACCCTCTGACCCCATCCGAGATTGAGCGACAATTGTTTTACTGGATAAAAACAATACGAGAGGCTCATTTCGGTACAGAAATGAAGATCTTGTCCGAGGGTAAAAGTCTTCCGAATTCAAATCCGCTCAGTCGCCTCACGCTATTTTTCGATCCAACTACAGGGTTGCTGCGACTGGGTGGTCGCCTTCGGAACGCCCTTATGGACCCGGACATGAAATATCCGATTATTTTACCGACCAGCTCATTTCTCTCGAGACTGGTGGTATACGAGGCCCACCAAAAGACGATACATGGCGACACACAAAGCACCTTGGCATATATACGGCGCAGGTACTGGATACTGGGCGGACGTAAACCCATCCGTGCACACATCCTTCGCTGCATGCGCTGCGCGCGATTCCGAGGTACCGCTGCAACGCAGCTGATGGGCCAGCTTCCGCCAACTCGCTCTCGGCCGTCTCGCCCATTCCTACACGCTGGTGTCGACTACGCAGGCCCAATCACGATCAAAACCTGGCGCGGACGCAACGCAAAGTCGTACAAGGGTTACATCGTGGTGTTCGTCTGCTTCCCGACCTCAGCTCTACATCTCGAGCTCGTCACCGACTACACCACAGATGGCTTTCTCGCAGCGTTCAAACGCTTCACAGGACGTCGCAGAATATGCGCAACACTCACCAGCGACTGCGGTACCAATCTCGTCGGGGCAGACAGCGAGCTCCGGAAGTTGTTCACGAAATCGTCTCGAGAACTCGGTGTTCTCGCAGCTCTTCTCGCTAACGACGGCACCGAGTGGCGTTTCAACCCCCCCTCCGCTCCTCACTTCGGTGGCAAGTGGAAAGCCGGCGTGAAATCGGTGAAATTTCACCTTCGCCGAGCCATCGGGGACCACGTCCTCACGTACGAAGAATTTAATACGCTGCTAGTGCAAATCGAGGCTGTGCTCAACTCACGGCCTCTTTGCCCGCTCTCGGATGACCCGACAGATGTAAGTGCATTGACACCGGGGCACTTCCTCACAGGCTCAGCGCTCACCACCGTCCCCGAGCCATCACTGTCAACACTGCCAACGTCACGACTGTCACGCTGGCAGCTTGTGACGCAAATGCTTGACCATTTCTGGGTACGATGGTCCTCAGAGTACCTCCAACGCTTTCTGGCCGTCTCAAAGTGGCGCCAGCCTACTTACGAGGTGAAACAAGGCTCACTCGTACTGCTCATCGACGAACGTTATCCTCCGAGCAAGTGGCCTCTCGCTCGCATCACCGAGCTACACCCTGGGGCGGATGCACTCATTCGTGTGGTCACCGTCCGGACGGCAACGGGGACCTACAAACGACCCATTGCAAAGTTATGTCCGCTGCCACTACAATCACCAGAAACATCTACACCCGAGCTGTAAATCAAGGCTCAGATTCCGACAACATGTAACGAGCGTCGCCTCCGAGGCCCCGTGTTAATGCGAAAACTTCCCTTGTTACCATCTGTGAACTGGCCACACTCCCGGGCGAGCGCAAGAACTTCATCTTTGTTCCATCTCGATTTGGGGGCGCTCAGTTCTACC
>JABFVB010025526.1:0-12425 GCA_018812205.1 Adelognathus sp. PSUC_FEM 10030001 | reverse complement strand
GTTTATAAAAAATATATAGTTTATAAATGTGTGAAGAATGTCGAGTAAAAATTTCAGACGGATGGCTTGAGAACTCTTTCTTTGAGCGTGTACACTGTTTTGAAAAACGACGTGTCGAGTAAAACGCGAAAATATCTTGAACTGTGATGATCTGGTGATGACTGGGAAAAAAGAGAAAATGGAACAGTGCAGTTTTTTTATGCAAACAAAATAAGATCACGGAGAGTCAAATCCGCTCAAGAATTATATTATGGCTAACGCTCAGAGCTTAGGAATGAAAAATACTGTGGAAATATTAGGAAAATAAGGAGCCATGAATTATTCAGTGCTTCGAAAAATTGTATTTCAAGAAGTGACAACATATTGGTGATTAAGGGTGACGATTGATTATAAAAATGAGCTAAGGATCCACATTAGATTAGGATTTCGTTGAATCACTGCTATGAGAAATCAAATCTTCTAAAATATTAAGGGTGTGAATTTGTGACAGTTTTTGTATGTAGAGTGCTGAAATAGAAGTCTGTTTGCATGACTTGCACGATGAAGGTTTTTCTTTTCCTTCCCTCAAAGCTCTCGGCATTGTTTCCGTTGTTTTTTTTTTTCAAATTCACACTCGCACCTGGCGTGCACGCTTCGTTCCGCATCTCAGCGGCATACTTCACTTTAATCCACATCGTCCCAACATCCAGTGTCAGTTCTATTCGTCACAAGAGTCGACGGGTGCGTGTCTGCAACGACACAGCGACAGCGACGAACACAGCAGGATCTCAAGAACTCGAGAACGAAGCACCAAATGAAGCGTGACAGCAAAGCAAAATACCGTCACAGCTTCGTGCTATTCTCGTTCGCACGCACCGCGTTTCGTGTAATCCTGGCAGATATTCTCCGTCTCGTGCATACAGAGAGGAATCTCTATGCGCCTAGGCACGGTTGAAATTTCATCCTGCTCACCCGAGCACACTACGCGAGCTTTGTTATTACGCATATAGAGTAACCACAGTCCATCCGGGAATTGAAGGATCATCCGCGGTGCTGTGCTGATTTTTTTTTCCATGTCAATCTGATCCAATAGAAGTTCTGTTCTCTCAGCGTGTCCTCTGACAGAATTTCGAGTGAATGCTTATTATAAAGAAGTAGAATAAGCAAGTCTATCAGGGTTGATAATCAAATGATATCTGCATTGAAACCAAACTTGTTGCATGATATCAATTTTCAATAACCCATTATGATCTGTTTTTTCAATTCAATATTGTTTATTAAAGAAAAAGATTCATCCACCGTACACTGTACCCTCAGATCAAGAGCGTAACATATTTCGAAGGATTCATAAGGTTTCTGAAGAGGTAATTTTTTCTTATCTTACACGTCGGTATTTCAGAAATCCTTAAAATGTTCTGTAGTCTTTCCATCTTCAATAGACAATAAATGATCTATCTTGAACTAGCATCAATCGGTTTTGATATTGTAACCATATAACTTATTCGAGATTCGGAAGGGAATGCAAAAAAAAGCTTCATCAATTCGGTTCAACTCTGACGGAAGTCCGTAGCTAACTGAGCGAAGGTGAACGGGTAAACGTCGCGTGCTCGTTCGCGGTCTGTATTGGCATAAAGACAGTATGGTATTGCAGTATTGTATACGTGAATGTATCTACTGTGAGACTACTCTGCGGGAGTCTCGAGTGCCCACCGCGGCGTCGAGATCCCCGAATGAATAATTCACGGTCACGCTTGCCCGAATAATTGATACACGAGTCGCGGCAAACTCAATGGACGTCAGCTCGACCGTATTTTCCGGATCGTCGGTAATGCACCCGAAATGTTTCACACCAGTAGCCGCTAGCAGTGCGTCTCTCGCTTGGTCTCCGTATATGAACCGACAACAATGCAATGTGTACCGTATGCAAGTACGATGGCATGAGTTGGTTGACCTGTGCCGTGATACGCTCAAACTTCATCTGGCACTCAATTTCAATTCCCGACAGGAGACGTCACTGTATCTACACTCAATCAAGCTGCGGAGCGCCTGTGCAAGACGGAATCGAAAGAATGCCGACGCACAGTCCACAGATTGATTCAGAATTGATGCTTCTAATGGAAGTCCTTTGAAAAATTTCGATCGTGATGATTGACAAAATAAATGGTACTTTTCGCTCCTGGCAACGCATCCTCGTATGAAACATTGGGTTGGGCGTAAAATAACAGTCAGTTTCGGAATCGGTGGGGAAACAATATATCGCATACACTGAAAAAAAAAAATTCAGTTGAATCAACAAAATGCTCGGTCGGGTAAATTCAAACGGGTATTTAGTCGGTACAACTGACTGACTGGTCATTGGTCATTGGCAGGTAGGTCGCCTAAAATACGTTTGATGCAATTGAATATCGGATGTACCGACTAAATTCTTGATTGAACGTATCCGACCGAGCATTTAGTTGATTCGACTGATTTTTTTTTAGTGTACACGGAGATAATTCTTGAGTAACCTGTATAAGAATGTGGGGAGGATTCTGATTTGACTGAATGGCAGATTGGGAGTATTCCGCCTAATTGGGGATATTCACTACACCTACTGAAAATAAGTTTATTTATCAAGGACGGTGATGCTCACATGCATCCAATAACATCCGTCGTTATTTCAACCGTACTTGCAATTGTTGGATATTGTCAGGTATAACAGTAACTGTCTGTCTTTAAGTTAAATTCAAAATACAGGTGGTTTCACTATCTTATCGAGACGAGAATTTTCGGATGCAATCAACGCGCTCAGCACAGTCGAAGCATTGTACATGGCAGGCTGAATTTTCTTGAAAATTCCACTTCTCTTCGCTACTGACTCTTCGCGTACTTCGGCCACGTATAACAACGACTGAGAATATTGCCAGTCTCCCGCCTTCAAACAATCTTAATAGTACCACAATGTGATGAAATTTTATTCGAAAAAAATCCACACACGTACCTCAAAGTTTTTCTTCGACGCCACAAGAAAATTATGATGATGATCTTCATCATCTTTACAGATAATAGAGACAACGCCATCTGCACTCATCGAAAAGTGACATTGAATCATGAAGCGCAACAATCGTAACGTAATTCCATTGCAGGAGTGCACAATTTTATGGCGCCATAATTCTCCGTCACGCCGCTGTATTTCATTCTATTCTCTCCTCTATCTTTATTCTACATTCTCAAAATCGTCGAGAATATCGGAGGCAAGTGTCGTGAGTGCTGCGGCACTTTTACCCCTTTTGCCACAAGGCGCATAGCGTATGGCAGTCGGTATCCATAGGTACGTTCGTAAAACCCCCGGAGGAAAATTACGAGTAGCTAGCGTTGCACCCTCCCACTTCTCTTCTGCGGCAGCCAGCAGGCGGGTTACGTTTGACCTTTTTGCACATTAGCGTCTTCGGCAGAACCCCGCAAATATCTCAACGTCGAGCGTAGAGTACTCCGCCGCCCCTCTGTCGACCACTCTATCTCTTTCTCTCCGTCGAGATTGTCCCTCGCCGAGAAGGGGTATATCGTCTGTGCGGTACTCTTACTCTTGTTCCTTCTTTCCTTCCTCTTTTCCACTGCCGACAAGCAAGGAGAATTGTAAATCGAGCGAGATACGACTCCGCACATGCGTCGACGACGCATGAACTTGGCTTTTACATCTTCGGAAGGAAAAAACAAGCTGAAGAAAAAGACGCCGCGAGTATGCAGGGAAGAGGCGGAGGAGGAGAACCAAGGAATTCTCTCTTTTCGCAACGGTTCGCGAAGCATTGGACACGCTGTTAAATTCATGATCTTTCCTCTCGACATCAACAGGGCAGTGTTTTGTTTGTCCGACGAACAATGCCCGAATTGACGAAACTCACAGTAATCTCCCTCTCTCTCGTCTGTTAATAAGCTTCTGCTTTAAGCCACCCATTAGCCCCGCTCAATTACCCAAAATTCCGGGGATACGTAACGGAGCTTCGCAGCCCTTTGAACCCTCGGCTCGTGGAGAGGTCTCGGCTCGAGGAACTCGTGTCGATAACACGGGCTCTGCAAGTGACGCAACCCATTGAATCCCTCGGGGATCGAGAATGGATGGGGTGATCCAGTACTTGGGTGTACTGCCGGTATTTGTCGGGAGTTTGTGTTGGGAAAGTCGATACGACATCTTATTACGAGATGTTTGTAATAACCGAAATTGTGCCAACGACAGTAGGGAAAGCCGAAAGTAACACGGCTCCGTTGTAACAACCCTACAATAACTTCATGCAACATCATATTCGTCACTGGGGCCTAATTTTATCTAAGAGTTCAAGTCGGTATCTTCGAGGCAATATTATGTCCCAGTGACGAATACGATATTGTACAAAGTTATTATACCGTTGTCACAACCAGCTCGTGTTACACTCGCCCTCGTTCAACCCTACGCTGATTTACATTTTTAAGTACTTTGGTGCAAAGTATAGCGCGAAAACATATCGTCGCAATGAAGTTTTATCAGATATCGAGGTAACATTTTACATGGGATGTGATAAGAACTTAATACGATAAGGTAAAATATGCAGTAACTTAAAAAGTTCGTTTCATGTTAAAAACACCTAAAAATGACATCATATATTCATAGTTGGAGTCCTCAATAAGTGTAGCAGGTTCTGCAGTGAATATCAACAGTAATAAAAAAAAATGCGAAACACATTACGGAGTGATGGGAAGATTAGACAGCTACTCCTCACTAAACAAAACCTGATCGCGTTCAAATGCTCGATCAATGAGCCTCAGCAATATGCGTATGTGGCAAAATTGGAGGGAGCCTGCGACGTTGATGTTTGCATTTCGCAGTATACACGGGTGGATCCAAAGAAAGGCGAACATGAGAAACAAGAGAGAGTACGATTTCCGTTGTGAATTTCAGAGTTCTCCTCTCCAGCAGACTTCACGATATACTTCAAGGGTCCTCGCTGTATTCCTACTGTGAAGCACAATAAGAAGCAACTTTGACGGAGTATCGGGTATGAAATACAGCGAGGCGAATGACGTGTGACGCTCCTTGCCGTTTGACGCGGCATCGACGCTGAGCTTTTCCCGGAGAACTCGTTTCCGCGAGCCTTTTCAAAGGGTCCCCCTTTCGTGTCACGGCAGTTCTTTCAGTCGACGCGAGGGGGGTAGAGGTAGCAGGAGCTCACGGATAAAAAGACGAGAGACATCGTTGGCATCGAGACGACGCTTGTCAGAATTCTGGTACTATACTTTCCTTCGGTGTGTAGGTGTGGGTGTGTGTGTATATACAGTCGATGCGTCAATCGATATGTATACACGTATAAAGTTGCGTCTGTAAGTCTACTGCAATGCGTCGGAATCATGTGCATAAAACAAGAGCTCCATCAGGAAATCTCGAAAATGGATCGGTTCCTTTTCCTTATTTTTCTCAAATGCACTCCTGATTCGGTGTTCGGTCAACAAATATACGATGAATCAATTTGAGATCTGGGCCATATCGATAATATATCTGGCATAAGTATGAGCAGTCAAACTTTCCATAAAAACTTGGTTAGTGACTGCGACAAATTGATCGATTAGAGCCATGAATCGAAAAAAACATATCCAGTTGCTTGTTAATAATTTCTGACAAAACGAGCGCAACGGTAAGTGCTCGTTTGCCGTCCGTTCTCACTGCAAAATATTGCCAGAAGTGACCCTCATACGGCAAATGCTCATCGGAAAGCTCGACTTTTGCTTGTCGAGCGTGCTTTCCAAGGTACTCAACGACAAAGTGATCTCAATCGTTTTGTCAGTGAAATTAACGTTCACGACTGCAATATCGATGCTCTCGTTTAATGTTCGATGCAAATGTTGATGAAAAGCAATCGAAACACACAAATGGGGAGGCAAAACTCTCGTGTAACATTCGAGCATCCAGCGAATTATCGATTTCGATAGGTAGCCAGTGTGTACCATAGTCGAGCACAAGAGGCGCACACGAGGCCATGGAGAATCGTGTGAGTCCACAGAGAGCTCGTTCCAACGTATCTATTAATGCCGGTTGCGGTTGCAATAACGATGGTAATTAGGTACAATAATATTCCAACCACCGCTGCGACTCTCAATGGCTTCCACTTATACGCGAACGTTTATACACCCACACAAATACTCGCACACACACAAACACACACTTCAGAGATATTAATTAAAAGCAGAGACGAGTATTGCGAGTATGAAAATGAGAAAGAAAGCGAAATTATTTCGCAACTTTCGAGGGCAAAATGAATGAAACTGAAAAAAAAAAAAAAAAATAACGACGTCGCTTAAAGTGCAATGCTAATTTTTCCGCTGTAGCGCCATAACACTTTGCCAGCGTGCGACGCCGTTCACGTCTCAAGAATACGAATACATAATTTATCGTTTCACTCATATTCCTCGGTCCTTCCACTTTCGTCGAATAAAAATGATAATTAACGATTTCAACGCAAGTCATTATTGGAGCGTGGCGAGAACTCCGTCTCCGTTTCACTGTCGCCCATGTATCTCTCTTATTCTCCGTCTCTCACCCTTTTCTCACTCCCCAGGAAATCTCAAAGTCCCGAGGGACAAATTCAACGCGACGCGGCGCGCCACGGCTCAACGGTGTCTGCGTGTGCGTTTCGTCTATATATAACACGCGTTCGGCCGTTTCCCGAATGGTAATTCCCGCGGTATAATAGTCACCCAGTTAAACCGAGCGTTACATTTATAGCTATATCCTCTCTTGTTTTGCATAATTGCCGTTTATGCATGTACCCGCTAGTTGTATATAAAGAGGGGTGGACTGTCTGTGGGTGGTGAATGGGTGGAATACCACGACAACGATCCTCCGACGAAGTCGCTGGTACGTATAACGCTCTAGCAGCTCGACGTTTCACCATAACTCTCGCGTCTTGTGCATTTTGACTCTCGCGCAATGCTCGGGCTATGGCAGTCTAACAGCAATCAGTAATGTCGGCCCCGCGACTTCCGAGTATACACTCGTATCTCGGCCCGACACGTCTCGTTGGACCTGACACCCTTGACAGTCTCCATATATTTCCATTTGGAGCTTCGCCAGATTGGATTTTCCGAGAACAATTGCCAGTTCCGTAACGGCAGACACAACAGGTCTGTCGCAGATGCGGATGCACGCTAGTCGCCACAATGACCTCCGAGAAACTTTGATCTCATTCGAAATTGCAGAAGTCGGTGCTAATTCACCGTCATAGAGCGATTTGTCGTTGTGAGAGGAACGTGATGGAACCACTCCTTGTAGGTCACAAGCAACTGTAATGAGCTTCACCAGGCATTCATGCACAGAACAAGACTCGCCAGAAAGGGACGAGATTATTGAGTTTATCAATTGAGCGAGTTTGTCCAAATTTTGAGGATAAAAGTTTTTCTTTTATTTTTCTCTACAGTTGTTGTAATGGAACGTTTTTCTATTCCAGACATAGAACGAATGGCCATGTTTTGCATCAACATTAGTCATCTGGTCGGAACTTGTGCGCCCGTCATCTTCGAGCTCACACCGAGTTTGTCGAATTCATCGTTAACAATTGATACCTCAAGGTTGCGAATTATTATACGGTAAAATTGCAGCATTTCTGTAACAACGAGAAACGGAGTCTGGCTGCTCTTGCTTTTGTTGTATTCAGAGGACCATCTGGTCTTCCCGAGTCAAGCTGTTCAACAGAATTTTCTCGGTCGTTACCGGCCCATCTGAAACACGAGAATGGTAATTATTTTTCCCGTTAAGTGACACATTCAGATGCGACTGTGACTGCATCGTTTTGCTCTTCAAAATTTTACCAGTGGATACAGACCTAATTTGTACCATGCATCCTCATTTCCGGCGTCCTTTCTCGCAGAGTTCACAGCGTAACGCATAGCCACAGGAATGCTGCAGCTCATGCACAGAGGCGGTTCACCGGTAGCTAAAAGACATTCGATATGAGTTCATTCGTTCAGAATTTGGGTGATCGTTGCTCGGCATACCTTTTGATCGAAGCAACCCAATGAGATTCGGGGAATTTCGTTGAAAGTATACTCTCAAGTCAATCGGGATATCCTTTGCCCCGGGTGGTTTGTAATTCTGAAAACGACGAGTCTCAGTTCGCACTCGTGAACTCATGAACACTAAGACCGATACGTATGCTTCTTATTAATATATCAATAAAAATCTCCCGGTCCCTATTAATGTATTTCTCTGGTACGCTTAACATGACGCGTGTAAGTCTTAAACCTCCAACACAGATTCCGCTTGCATGAAGTAAATCCGAAGTGCGGATCAGGCTGTTCTAGGGTTTGCAATGTTTATCAATGGATGACCGTTTGATTCTAACATCCGTCTCGTTTGGGACTCAAGAACGAGCTCTCAAAAAGGGACTTAGAAAAAAGAAGTTCCAAGGAAAGCGCTCACAAAAGCCTTCTGCGAACCCTCTCACATACACTTAGCGAGACCAACGAATTCAGACGCACAGAGGAGCGTAGTTCCTATGCTGTTCGTGTGCCGGTCAACTGGGGTAGTCGCCAGCGCCTCCAGCTGCTGGGGCACTGAACTACATACAGCTACCCTAGTTAGGCCGGCATACGAAAAGCATAGAGAATATGCTTCTACGTCCGTCCGAATTCGTTGCCGAGACTCTCAGGCACTCACGGACACCCCCTCAGTAGCTGCAAGACCTTGCAGAGGTGGGGTGGCTTAACCAATGATGCCTTCATATCGCTTTATTATTTGATGAAGTCATATAAAAGCGGAGGGAACTAAGAGACAGCATCCACACGAGTCTATCGTTTGGGGCCCTATCCATTTATATATTATGACACAGGGCATATTCGGAAAAGAAGCGCAGCTTGAGTTGAGCCCGGACCCAAGTCAAGCTGCGCTTCCTCAATCAAGAGGACCTGGATTGGAATCCGGGTTCGAACCCAGGTCCTCTTGATTGCCGGTCGAGTGCTCTGACCACTGAGCTACGCCAGGCCGCTGTTGACACTATTTTCCGAATACACCTTCGTTCACAATCGTCACAACTATCCCCTCTCTAAGGGACCAGGAATCGCCGTAACGTGGACTTCTGCTACGATTTGCCACGTTCCAAAATATAGAGATACAGATTGGGAGGATCTACAACCTGCACTACAACCTGCTAGTATATATTATGTATCTACACATAGAGAATCCATTCTATGTGCAAATCCAGCGGTATCTGTCTAAGCTTCGATATGGGTGTCTTCATGCGCGAGCCACAATAACCTGCTAAGGATTTCCTTTCAGTCGCTTCATTCCGTCTTGGGACGGGGTCCCATGAGGGACTTCAAGGGACTCAACGGAGGGACTCAAAATAATTCGAGATAGCGGTGGGGGTTCTAATGCGGGGTTGAAGGCGTGGATGGAGGCTCGGAAATGGGGTTGAAGATCTCGGTCGAAACTGTAAAGCGGGGTTAGAGGCCTTGGTCGAGGCTCCAAAGCGGGGTCAAACGAGTGGGTGGAGGCCTGAATTCTCGAGAATCTGGGCGGTAACGAACGAAACGACAACTTCCTAAAATATATATCAGATAGTTCAGTTGGAAAAGGGTGTTCGTTTCAGCTATGTGCTCGTAAGTAAATCAATGCTTTTAGTCTGTCGAGGCTATTCTGCACCCGAAGGCGCCGCAAACATGATAATACCCACAGGAATGATCACTTCATTTGCCGTACCCAAGTTCTGTTGTTGGTGAGAACACCGCTTTTCGGATCGTAGCGCAAATCCTCACTGGTATACTGACCGACCCCCATCATAAATGCCCCCTCCACTTGGCCCAAATCTACTTCGGGATTCACACTTTGGCCGGCATCCTCCATGATGTCAACCCTACGAATCATGTGTTGTCCAGTAAGCACGTCTATCTCGACCTCGGTTACGGTTACACCGAGAATGGGGTATGACTTCGGATCATCATTGGCGGACATCCTAAAAAAATAAAACGTAGATACTCGATTGCATCGAGCGCAAAAAGGAAACTTTTCATCAATCGAACGTGTACCCACATGTAACGAGCGCACAATTCGACGTTCTGCTCATAAGCAGCCATTGTCAACTGCTTCCAACTTGGATTATCCAACTTCGCTTTTATTGGCGCTAACCGCCTGACGAGCTCTTTGCATGCCATTATGGTTGCCTGTCACGAGTTAAAAAAAACCATACATGATATATGCACTCAGGGAGGGCTGCGTCTTTTTTTTCAGCTGCTGTGTTTAAATTCATATATTTACATATCCGCAAGTCTCGCTCGTGATACTGCCACCGGTCACCGAATTATTCGGCGTGATCATAGAATTGCTCGGCTTGACGGAAATCATGCTCAAATCTATGCCCAAAGTGTGTGCCGCTACTTGAGCAACCTATAATACAAAAATCCGAAGCGAACTTCACTATATATTGCACACATGGAAAGGTACCGTTAGAGATACTGTTATGTATACTGTGTGAAGCAATGAACCTTCGTGTTGATACCCTGGCCGCATTCGATTCCACCGTGCACTATGGAAACTGTGCCGTCACGTGCAAAAATCGACACCATCGCTTGAAATTGTCCACCAACAACCACCGAATACTCCATCAGTACCATCGAAATTCCTCTTTTCTTCCAGCGATTTTCCTGTATCATGATTTCGAGATACATATTATAACGTGAAACTTCGATATGAATATCTTTCATGTACCGGATAAAGTTTGATTCTTTCTCACGCGATTGAAAATCCCGACGGCTCTCTTCCTTGCTTCGTAATCCGACAATTTTTTCAGATCTTCGATCATCGGTATCAATCCTTGCTTGCTCGTGGCTTTCAAATTCAACAGACGTACTTCGAGCGAATCTTTTCCGGTGACCCTTGCTATGTGCTCCATCAAATTTTCTGCCATGGCGATGCCTTCCATTGAGCCTGAAAGGAATTCAACGGGGAGAAATTATGATAACATTCTCAGACAAATCTTCGGTCCAATACTGAACGTTGATTTTGGCAACGAGTCAACTCACTTGGGGCTCTGCAGAAGGTATTGGACGGAGTATCCGTTTTCACCTCGTAACTTTTGCAGCTATAAGTTTCGGAATTGTAGCACGAATAAAAAGACGAAATGGCGGCTGAACCGTGTGGCTCGTTCCACGTTGAACCGGAGTTGCACCAGAGTGTCGAATCCACATATTGAATCAATCCTTCGTTGTTGACACCAACCTCGTACTCTTGTCGTATCGCGTAACGCTTACCCAACGATGACATGTTAGATTCGATCGTCATCACGAAGCGAGCCGGACGATTCAACAGGTGACAGACTAGCGCACACGCACAACATACGGACGATGCGCGTGAAATCTTTGCTCCGTAACCACCGCCCAGACGTCTGACATTGATGTTTATACTGTATGATAGATGGACAAACGATATGTCGCCATTATAGTATACGAATTTGTACCGCGACGCCGCTCGGTCAGTATCGACCGGTGCATCCGAGGTAAAATCGACGTTCGGTTAGTTCCACCAAAACGACAGACTTTCGAACCAATACGGTGGCTGGTATATTTTCTAGCAATCGTCGGTCGATCGTCAGGTTTTTCCTGGACCGAAGCATAAAACAATTTTATCAAGTCGTTTGTATTCGTCGGTCCCAGGCCAAACCGGGACTAACCAAGGCTAAACGGATGTTGTAGGAATTTTTTGCATTCGTTGCGCTTTGGTGAAACTGAGGCTCAACCGAAGATTTACCTCTAGAACTTTCTCCGAGGCACTAAACTGGATTAAATTCTTATCGTATTGTACATTACTGGGATCGCGGCTTCATAGCTGAACCGGATCATTTCACCAATGACAAACGCTTCGACGTTCAGCCATGTAGTGGCAATATTTGATATGTTGACGTCCTCATTGTACACTCGAGAATGGAACGCGTTTTGGGGGTTCATCGGTCCATGGTCAGTTCTTGCCCAGGCACCACGAATATGGACAATCCCGAAGAATGCGAAAAAATTCTAGACCATCAGTTAATCCTCGGCTTTCGTAAACTGTCATTTACACCCTAAAAAAAATTCTTGGCCCAAGCATTGATTCTTTTCTTGACTTTTTTTAGGGTGTACGGTCTACGGATGGATGTCGTAGAAGGAGACACTAAGTATCAGTCGCCAAAGAAAACGGAGCTGAACCGAGGCGGTATCGATATGCCGAAATCCACGCCTCGGTTCAACGTTGAATCATCGTCGGATTGATGGAACCAACCGAGCCTCGGAAAATCCATAGTGCGAAGTTACGCCCTGGTGAAAATATTTGTTTGACAATCTCTGAAAGTTTGGTTGAAAATCTCTAGAAATTTGTTTGAAAATCTCTGAATTTTCTCCTACGATTCCTCTGAATTTCTCAAAGTTTTCGCACTTTTCGGAAAAAGTCAACTTTTTCTCTGAATCTACGTACTAAT
>JABFVB010024417.1:0-12447 GCA_018812205.1 Adelognathus sp. PSUC_FEM 10030001 | reverse complement strand
CAAATACCCCTAAGACGTATAACGACAGGCATTCCCAGGGCTCTATCCCGAGTCATTTTCCATAGTGTTAGGCTCAAAAATGGGCGTTTGCTTTTGTGATTAGCGTAGTTGCGTTATAGATCGATTCTTTTCAATCCTTCTGGCCAATGGGCGTTATTTCATCACATAGCAACTTTTACGTTGAGGAAATGAAAGAAATTCACAGCGGAAACAAATGAAAATAATATAATTAAAATCAATAAATAAAAACCGACATTCCTGACGCAACAGACTCTACTCAAATCACTTCAAAAATTCGAACTGAATCTGACGTTGATGATAGCATTAATGTACTCACATCAAACATTACGGAAGCCATGGATGTGGCTATACCCAAAATAAATGCGAAACCAAGATTAATCACTCTCCCGGACAATATTAAAACGCTAATTCAAAATCGAAACTTAGTCAGACGCAGATTTCAAACAACCGGATTGCGAGCATTCAAAATGCACAAAACTATTTTTCAAAATTAATATCAAAACAAATTAATGATCTTTCCAATGAAAGTTGGCAAAAGAAACTGGATAGCCTTAATATTAAAAATAATTCTCTATGGAAAATGGCAAAAGTATTCACAAAACCAACAACCGATTCACTTCCAACTTTGCATGGCGCACAAGGGCTGGTTTTCAGTGATAAAGAAAAAGCCGACGAACTGGCCGAAACGTTTGAGAGAGTCCATCACCTCACAGAAAATATGAGCAACGACGAAACAGAAAGAATAATGAATCGTAATTATCGAATGTTACAAGAGCAAGTATTAGATCCGTTAGAAATTAAACTTGTTACACCGAGCGAAATAGTCAAAGCAATTAAAATGACAAGGCCGAAAAAAGCTCCAGGCCCAGATGGAATACAGAATATTATTCTTAAGAACTTACCACGTAAGCCACTAGTACAACTTACTTATATCTTCAATACACGTCTTAGATTAGCGTATTTTCCAAGAAAGTGGAAACAGGCTACCGTGCTTGCTTTCCAAAAATCTGGGAAAGACAAAAAGTTACCACAGAGCTATAGACCAATAAGCCTTCTTCCAACGTTGAGCAAAGTCCTAGAGAAACTAATATTAAATCGAATTAAAGCTCATGAGGCAATCGAAAAAAGACTTATACCACAGCAATTCGGTTTTAGAAACGGTCGCAGCACGGTTCACCAATTAGCCAGACTTACCAACTATATAAGTTTCAACTTTAACATCAGCAAATCTACGGCATTAGTGTTGTTAGATATAGAAAAATCTTTCGATACAGTATGGCATGAAGGCCTAATCTATAAATTAAAAGAAGCTAACATACCACTTTATTTAATAAAAATCATACGATCCTGCCTTTCAAATAGATCTTTTGTAGTTTCCGTTAACGAAGCTACATCTGAAATCCAAAGAATTGCAGCTGGAGTACCCCAATGGTCTATCCTAGGACCAGTACTTTTCCTTTACTTTCTCAACGATATTACGCAAACTAACAATACTAATGTCGCACTATTTGCTGATGATACTGCTATTTATGCCGCGTCTTGGAAGAAAGCCCAAGCACTAAAACATGTACAAAAACACATCGACCAACTCTCGGACTGCTATGATAAGTGGAAGATAAAGATGAACGAAAACAAGACTGAGCTAGTCATATTTAGCAAAAAAACCAAAGCTAAAGACATACCTGATTTATCTAATTATAATGTAAACATTAGCGCTGAGAATACCGCTAAGTACTTAGGCGTTTATCTCGACCACAAACTAAATTTTTCCTCTCATATTAAGGAAATATGTAGCAGACCGAACAAGGTCAAAGGAATGCTTTACCACCTACTGTGTAGGAGAAGCTCCTTGGACAGAAAAAACAAGTTAACGTTATTCAAAGCAATCGTTAAACCGATAATGCTCTATGCAGCACCAATATGGAGCAGCGCTACTAAATCTAACATCCTGAAGTTACAAATAATACAAAACAATGTCGGAAGATTATCCCGATCTGAGCTAATTCAATTTACAGTCTTTAATTCAACAAAATTTCTCTCTTATTTATTTAGGGCGCCAGGTATGAAATAATTCACACCGAGAGAAAATCACAATTAATATCAAAAAATCCTCAACCACACAATGAGTGCCGGCTAGCTCCAACAAATTGTAGAGTGGGGTGGATCGGGGATAAATTGTTGTCCGTTTCTTCACGGGAAAGAAAACAATAATTTTACACTGATTTTCACGAGAACCAAAATAAATCTAATTTATTCTTTTAACAAATAAAACTCTAAAAGGGCGAAAAACCGGGTCATACCCCGGAGGAAAAACCCTCGTCTCGTGACCAATAAATCTTACAATTTTTTACACCAATAATTTTCAACCGACACTTATTTTTCGTCGATCGCTCTCGCTCGCTCGCACGCTTTGGCAAATTCTCCGTGGGAATAAATCCCCAAGGCCCGAATAAACTACTTTTTCTCGGAATATAAAATTTACCTCAATGCAAGGAAAAGATTTATGTGATTCTACTCGACGACTTAATCTTATGCAATCTCACGGCAAAGTTTTGGCAAAACGGCCACACCATATCACAATAAAATTCTCTGGTGTCCCGTACCGGTTATCCCGCGAGACGGCTACGATCGAGCACGCCGACGAGCGATTTTTTTTTTCCCCCGATAAATCGCACATACAATAATTCTCTTTTTCACAAGCAAAAGAAACCAAAATTTAATATAAAACAACCAACAATTGTCCGGCCTCGGATGAGAGCTTACCGCTTAATCACGGGAAAATACGACGAACAAACTCCAACGATCCAACAATCTTTTCTCGCTCGAAATCTCGGTATCGCTCCACGTAAATCACAGACGACGGGAATTCGAAGCACACTCGAGGACTCTCAACGGAAAAATGCCTCGAGAAAAATGTGTCGATGACCCATTTCGACTCTTATCCCACTCTGACACCCGTCAATTTTACATGATTTGCCCTATCTTCGGTTCTCCTCTTTGTGCGATCATTCGCCTCCGACTCCCTCTCACTCGCACCCAGCTCGCTCGCTAGCGCCAGGGCGCGAGTCAGGCGATACGCAAATTTTTCGCCGTTAACGGTCGACCACCGAATTTTATTCTCGGTACACCGAAACTCTTCGATATGACATGAAATTTCCGGACCAGCGACAATGCTTTTGGTCCAGCAGCAAAGATGACAATGCCAGCGACATTCCAGCCGAATTTCCACGTCTCGATGTTTCATTCTCGGCAAATCATGGGAAAAATTCCTTCAGCAGGCAATCAGAGTGTCGAAGCCGTCTCGGAACGCTCGCGGTACCTCGATTTCTTTCGGCGTCACGACGCTCTCCTCTCCTCGGCACGGACACATGAAATATTTTTTTCAAACAACATTAATATTCGCCCTTACAATCGCAATTTAACCCTTACGAGATGGCCTTGTGAGTGTCGACGAGCGCGCTTCAAATTACCGTAACGGGCTAAAATTTTGCCACGTTACAACACTCCCCCCCTTAAACCACGGCCGCCCTCGGTCGTGCCAAAACTCCCTCCGAGGCTGTTAAAGAACAAAATCCCATGACCCCCGTTTCTCACTCTCGTCAACAGCTCGAACATCTCCATCTCGCCAGGGTCAACGAAAGAAAAATAGAAAAAACAAGATATGCATTGAAATTATCCGTACCATCGGGTCACTCCTTGGAGACGAACCCCGCACGGAAAAAAAAACGAGAAAAAAAAACTGGACTGAAACTGACAAACAAGGACAACACAATTCACACATGCAAATAACTGGTGCTCCAATCAATTATCACGGGAACTTGTTTATTTAGTCGAGACTCTCCACAAAACTTCTCCAAAAAAAAAATGAAAAATAAATTATAAGGTCTCTTCCCAGCCTCCCTCACTGAGCCCTCCTACGCGGGTCACGCTCGCGTCTACCGTCGGGACTGTTATACAGCCCGCCACACTCCTCGCTCGAACACCGAGCCACGTCGACACCCTCACGTCCGCACCGATAACAAAAGGTCGCCAACCTCCTCTCCGGACACTCGGAATACTTGTGGCCCCGCACTCGGCAATTCCAACAAGCCGAGCGCTTCAGAGTCGGATATGACGGCTTCCAGGGACGAATCGGGGCCTCCGACACACCCGAAACGACTCTCTCAGCCACCTGCACCTCCTCCTCGACGTCGACCTCCTCCGCCTCGGCAACTGCGATCTGCTCGCTCTCATCGGGACGATCCTCGGCACCCTCGATAGCCGCAACCGGCTCGCTCTCGTCTGGACGATACTCGGGAATCTCGTCGTTTCTGCCTTCCTCAGGAGTCTCCGGCAGCTCCGATTCCACCGTCGACTCTCCTTCCGGCACGTTCTCGTCGATCTCGATCTCGCTCGCGAGTGTCGCCTTCCACCGAGCGATGGCCTGTCTCGCCGATTCCATCGACGCTCGCTCCGCCTCGTCTCCCTCGACTCCCGACCGCTCTACCCATCGCTGCACTCGGCCCTCCAGAACCGACAGAATTCTCTCGGCAAAGAATCGCGACGGCAAAACTCCCTCCGGCCTCGCGATCTTCTCTATGAACGAGAGCACCCACGTCCACGTCTCCATCTCTTCTCTCTCCGCCATTATCGATCTGTGAATGAAATCCCGGACGATACGGTAAAAGATCGTCCAAAGCTACCTTTGGAATCACGTTTCCCTCATCGTCGACCAGCTCGTAGACCACCGGAGACAAAACTCTACTCACCCTATAAGGCCCCGTATATTTCTTGGCAAGTTTCGCAGCGATACCTCGACTCGCAGATGACAATACGCGTTGCCTACGCCGAACCAATTGTCCCACTTGAAAACCCTCGGGATTGCGATTCTTATTGAACTGAATTGCCTGTCTACGATACGCTTCGTCCAAATCATGCTGTACTTTTTCACGCAACGGTTGCATTTCCCGCATTCGACTCGACCATTCTTCTTCGCTCTGTGGAATAACTTCACGCGACCCCGGGACTCGCCGGAAGAACTGATGCGGTCTCGGTATACGTCCGAAATTTAGAAATGCGGTACTGGTATTTATGGAAGAATGATATGCCGTATTATAGGCGAAACGAAATTCGGACAGATGAACGTCCCACAACCTATGATCATCTTCCAGGAACGCGATCATCATGGTTTTTAGGACACGATTTACTCGTTCAACTGGATTTGCCTGCGGGTGATACGGCGGAGTTGTGGTGTGAAAAATACCAAACTCGGCAGCCACTCCACGCAAACTCTGGTTGACAAATTCCGTTCCGTTGTCGGTAAGTAGAACTTCCGGCACACCCCAACGCGACAGGACCAACTCCTCCAACGCCTCGCCAATTTTCTTCCCGGTAGCCTTTCTCAGCGCGCAACATTCCACCCATTTGGTGAAGAGATCTTGTATCACCAAAATATAAGCAAAACCCGATTTACTGGGCGGCAATGGACCCATGATGTCCGCAGCGACCACCGTCCAGGGCCCCTCTATAACGCGTCTACCCATTAATCCCATTGGAGGTCCGTTCGGCGCCTTGGTCATTTGACAAATCTCGCAATGCTGTACATAACGAGTGACGTCTCGGTACAACTTTGGCCAATAATAAGAATCTACTACACGTTTGAAAGTTTTGTCGATGCCCAAATGTCCGGATTGCGGTACATCGTGACATTCCTTGAGGATCTCGATTCTATCGACACATGGTATTACCAGCTTCCATTGCTCCTCGTCCGGACCAAATCTCGAGAGCCGTCGACGAAGAAACAATCTGTTCTCTACCCATTTCCAATCCGGAAATCTCGCCGGACTCGCCAAAATCTCCTTCACCCTCTGATCATACCAAGAGTCTCCCGTGAGAATGCTATTTTCCTCAATCAACCCCTGATCTTCGTCGACGTTCTCCACGGTAGCCAACATGTCCGGAACCGAAGGCTCCGGAACCCCCGATTCTATCCCCGTTGGCGCCACAGACTCAAACATACGAGACAAAGCATCAGGAAGCTGATTTTGCGAACCTCTGCGATGTAAAACGGTAAAATCATATTGAGCCAATGCCCAAATCCATCTAGCAATTCTCCCCTTCGGTTCGGGTTGCTTTATCAACCAACGCAAACTCTCGTGATCAGTGATAACCGTGAATTTATACCCCGTGAGATATTCTCGAAAATTCGGTACTGCCCACAAAATTGCCAAACACTCCAATTCGCGTACATTATAGTTTCTCTCGGCATTTGAAAGAATTCGACTTGCATAGGCTATAGGATGTTCAGCCCCATCGGGAACTTGAGTAAGAACCGCGCCCAATCCCGTACAACTGGCGTCGGTCTGTAATGTAAAAGGCTTCGAGAAGTCCGGACGAGCCAGCGTTGGAGCCTCGGTAAGAGCTTTTTTCAGAATGTCGAAAGCCTTCTGTTGAGCTTCCCCCCACACCCACGGTTGCTGTTTTTTCGTGAGTCTTGTAATCGGCTCGGCCAGTGAAGCATACTGTGGTATAAACTTCCGATACCATGAAGTTGCCCCCAAAAATCGCCGAACCTGAGTAACAGATTCTGGCACGGGAAACTCCTGTATCGGTTGTGTCTTTGCCGGATCAATTTGAAGACCTTCATTATTCACCAGGAATCCCAAGTAACGCAGCTCGCTACGGCAAAACTCGCACTTCTCGGGATTGATAAGAAGACCTGCTGTCAATATCTTTTCGAATACATTCCTTAACCAAATGAGATGTTCCTCAAACGTCTCGGTCACGACGATGATATCGTCAAGATACGCGAAAACGTGAGGCTGCATTTCAGGTGTGACAAGACGGTCCAAGAGACGTTGAAAAGTCGCCGGTGCGGTTGTCAACCCGAAAGGCATACGCTTGAAATGAAACAAACCTCGGTATGGGACTGTGAATGCTGTGATCTCACGCGACTCTAGTGCAAGCGGAATTTGATGGAACGCTTGACTCAGATCCAGAGTTGAAATATATTTCGCAGATCGCAGACAGTCTAAAATGTTGTTCATATAAGGTAAAGGATATGCATCTTTCTTAGAAACAGCATTAACTTTGCGAAAATCCAGACAGAAGCGATAAGTGCCATTTGGCTTCGGTACCATCACGATTGGAGTATTCCACTCACTGTGAGAAGGCTCGATAACGTCGGCCTCCAGAAGACGATCAACCTCTTTATAAACCCATTCTCGAATAATCGGAGTGAATGTACGGTATCTTTGCTTAATCGGAGTCGGATCCGTCAACTCTATTCTGTGCTCAATCAAAGACGTGCGACCAGGTGACTCCCGGAGTCTGGGAATTTGCGAATCCAGGAATTTCTCTAGGCGTTTCGCCTCTCCAGAAGTTAACTCAGCAATGGGAGTACAGATATCCAATCCTTCCGGTCCCTCAATAGTATCAAACTCAAATTCCTTACCCCATTCTCCCGAGAAAAACCATTTACGTCGTCGCGAATCTATCACCAAGCCCAAAATCTCTAGAGAATCTAACCCCAGCAAAACCGAAATCGGAAGTTCATTACTCACGCGTGCAACCAGCGTACTTTCTCGACCCCTCAAACTTGCAACAAACTCAATCTCTTCGGTACACGTTAACAGTTGACCATTTGCCACGGTACTCACTCTGGCCGGAGTTGATCTACGCGTGAATCCCGCTCTTTCCAACATCATTACTCCCTCGCTCCCCACGTACGAACTGGTTGCACCGCAATCCACCAGTGCCTGACCTCGGAATCTACCAACGTCTAGTGTTATAACCAACAAAGTGCGAGACTCCCCACTGGCCGCGATTGGGTTACGGAAAAACTCAGGAATGTTTGTTTGTACGACTGTAATCAATTTTGGGGTTTCGAGCGATAATAAAGGAGACACCGCACCCCTCAATGGCGGCTCCCTGTCCCGTTTCCCGTACAGTTGTGCTCGGTACGGGTGGTCTCCCCCTCTTTGCCACAACGGTAGCAACGCAAACGCTTTGGCATGGCACAGCCACGCTCATAATGACCTGGTTTATTGCAATTACGGCAGACAATCTCACCCGGTGAGCGCGAAGAACGCGCAGTACCCCCAGAGGACGATGATCGCTGCGGAGTTCTTTCTCTCGGAACAAACGGATTAGTAGTCTTTTCATTTATTGCCGGACGAACAAAAGTCTCAGCCGCATGTGAATCGGTCTTGGCAGGAGTAGCCGGTCGCGGTGGGAACGAACTTCCCGCCGGACGATATGTCTGACGTTCAACACCCGGAGAACTCTCTTTTTTATCCCCTTGAGCAAATGCAACGCGGTGCTGTCGCCAGCCATCCCACGACCCCGACGTAGAACCCGTCTCTTCCGATACAGCGAATGACCCATTTCTTCGAGAGGAGATACCGGGATTATACCATTCAGAGTTGTACACGTATTCCGGCAGTACAGATTTCTCTCTTGGTGGCGGAGCGTGATACGCTTCCACGGCGCGATAACTGCGCTCGACCCTGCAAGCCAATTCTTCCAACCCTCTCAAAGTCACCACGTCCAATCGGACGATGGCTACTTGCAATCTCGGGAGCATATTTCGATGAGCGATGTCCAACTGTTCCTGTTCTCCAAATGGAGGAATTGCGCGAAGAAATAGATTGCGCAAACAAGTGAGATAGTCAGACACCGGCTCATCTGCTCCTTGTGTCCTCGACTGTATTTGCTCGCGTAAAGCCCGCTGAAACTCTGGATCACTGAATCGACGCAGCATCGCATCAGCACACTGTCGCCAAGTAGTGAAACGCCCCCTCTCGATTTTAAACCAGTTATAGGCTAAACCCCGCAACACCAAAGGCAAACAGTTCAGCATGTCTGCGTCTGAAATCGGTGCCACACGTCTCCCATCGTCAATATGGCCGATGAAAGCATCGATTGGCTCACCTCTCGCACCCGAAAATTTTATTCCCCATTTTCGTAAAATCTCGTACGCGGTCAACCCCGAAGAACGATAACGTGACACCTCATGTTCCTCCAATGGCGACGAATGGTGTCTCGGAACATCCGGCAATGCACCGGTCTGAGCCCCTCGCGGATCCATTGAATCATTCTGATATGATCCCACGGCAGTTACATTTCCACTCGCAAAAACCCCACTCCCACCCGGATTCGGAGCCTCGTTGTTAATTCTCCCTCTGCCGCGACCCACAGTAACCATCCCCGATTGTGTGCCATTACCGGTTACCGATCGATCGTAAAAATAAAGACAATCGCGTAGAGCCGTCATGGGACCGTCAACACTCAATCCCCTAGCAGTGAGTTCTGCTTTCAACCGCTCCTCAGACAATGCCGCGATTTCTACAGCCGAAAACATCTTATCTCCCGATTTCCAGTAAATTCAATGAAATTTTAATAAAACAATATCGTTTCCACGACCCCAAGAGAAAATTTTAAATAATAAATCTCTCGCTGGCTCGAGCTGGTCGACTTTAACGACTGCTAAAAGGTCCCAATATCGATACCCGCAGCAAAGAAACTGGGAGAGAAAAAAAACTTTCTTCGCTCACTCGGAACGAAACCGGTGAGACCGTATCCGAGAAAACAAAATTCGCAAAACAAGACTCAAGGAATAATATTCAGGGAAATGAGTGATAATTTTGCACCAGTTATTACATAAAAAACATACAGTACACAAATATACAATTTGGAATGTAATTTTCCACACAATGAATTCTCCCGGCATTTATGCCATGTGATCTCGGTAACCACGCCCGAAATGGACGGGGAAAAAAACGACCGATAGATGAATTCAATAAATGAATATCACCAAATTCAATCAATAAATATCAAAATTCCAGTTCATTGACATACAAAACATAAAACATATAACACATAAATAATTAAATTGCAGGTAAACTAATTCGCAGCGGAACCGACTCGACCGAATTACAAAAAAAAAAATATAATAAAACGTCAATTCAATAACAATAAAGAAACAAAAAGATTATTCACAAATCCCCTGCACAACCGCTCACTCGGAATAAAATCTGGATATCATTCATCAATAATTAAAAGAATAAATTAAGTCAAAACCATAATAATTTAAAACAATAAAAGAGTCAAAATTTACAAAAAAAACAACACAAGTCAAAAAAAAATAAATCTACTAAGTAAGTTACGAACTCGAGGTAACGGCCTCGAATCAGTCCCTTAACTTCTCAAAGTCAAGTAATAATTAAATAAATACTTCGTAAAGAAATTGAAATTTATTCAATAATTTTTCTGAGTACATGCGAATTTTTTTCTAACTTTCAAGAAACCCATTTTTCGAGGATTAATCTCCCAAATCACCTTGCACTTCTGTGATTGGCTGTCGATAAAAGTTGACGCGTTCAACGCAACGCGCAGGCGCGACCGTTACCGAGAGAGCTTACGAAGCGCCTGTTGCCAGTTGCAGTCTGGCGCAAACGGTAATGCGCAAGCTCTGCGGTCTCGTGTTTCATTTTAGTTTCCTCGACGACGAGTCGGGAAGCTCATCGTTCAATGTATGTACTCACATACCGTAAAGTTTTTCCTTCGTTACGTAGCGCGCGTTTGTCTACGAGCGGAGTCGCGCTGTCCGAGCTCAGTGCCGGTTGAGTTGAAGCCGCGATGGCGTGAAAAAGAAAAAAATACGTGCGTGAATGATTTCGCCTGTAGTGTATTCCGGACACGCGAATGCAAGATCTATCGGTGTTGTGTTTTTTTTTGTTTCGATAATATTTTCCATGCGTCGGAAAGTGGGATTCAAGATTCGATGCGGACTCAGCCGACATTCCCGGCATTCGCGGTAAGTGTCTTTCATTAATCTACAAGTTTGACCTTTGAGTTGTTATATTGCTTCGCGGAGGACGTCCGGTTGGCCTCGGCGCTCGCGCTTGTTGTCAGTTAGAGAAAAATATGCACCTCCTGTCGTTCGTTTTTCAACATTTATTCTTTGATTGAGATAAATTTATACATTGCTTTTTTACTTTTTTTCTTCCAATAGATAGAATCACAGATTGTCGATTTTTTTTGTGCAATTGCGCATTACGCGCGATATGTTTTCTCGTCGATAATCAACAAAACTTTGTGTATTGATTTTTTTTTCTCATTCGAAGTGTCCTCAAGCACAGAAAAATTCTTCTTTGTTCTAAGATATCAACGCATTCATTGGATCCAAGAAAGCGAAAAGAAAATACATTTTTCACCAAAAATTTGGTAAAATCGAAAAAATCCGGTATGCGACTCTACACGTCGGTCGCAGAAACACCGACGCTAGACCGAGGCGGTTTCGACCTTTGCCACTATCTATACCTCGGTTTAGCCTCGGTTCACCGTCGGTCTGATGTAGCCAACCGAACCTTGAAATAGTACATTACCATACGAGAGCGGAAAAACTTTTTCCCACGAGTGTGAGTTTGCAGCACGATCCGAAGGCGAGTTTTGCAATCACACGAGCTGAGAAAAACGTTTTTCCGCCGAGTATCGTACAAAATTTTATTTTACGAGGTGTGAAAATAGGGTCTTACGGGCGCGAAGCGTGCGTAAAACCGCGTTTCTCGCACCGAGTGAAATAAAATTCGTACCCTCGGTACTACTGACAGCACATTGCGAATATAACACGATGATATCGAGGTATGGAGCATCAGAAAGCGATTATAAGGGGGTTTCGCTCGCTCCGAGCCGTTTTTTTCCCTCCACCCAACATACCAGACGCTGACCGGATCGTTACAATCGATTCAGAAAGTTTGAAATACACCGCTAGTCTAGACTGCTTTGCATTAAAATCCAGTGTAAAGCCGTCCAGACGCTCCACTGACTCGGAATTCCAGTTATAACTGCGAAGTTTATTGTTTCCGAGTTCTATCGTAGTTCGTCGTGGCATTAAACGATTTCATAGCCGATAATTCCAGTGACTCATAGGGACGAAACGTTGATAATATGATCAATGCTGAGATAATTAAGAGAGAATTGTGACCACTTCTCGATGGGATAAAAATCTTTATAAAATCAAACAAGTGGAAGGTGCTGAAAGTATTAATTTCGCATCATGATAATCTTTAAATGTTATCAACAAAAAAATCGGGTATCTCAACTCTTTTTTTCTTGCCGAAATTTATTCGTTTCTTTCTCGAATTACATATTAATTTTTCTAAAATTTTATCATCATTGCATAATCAGCCCTGGAACCATCGCGGACGACCATTACAAAAAAAGTTAGGAAGAGGGGTGGCCACCGACAATTGGTCACGCTGTATGTGAATCTGGTGAGTCTGCGAGAAGATCGGTATCATTGATTCGTTGGAATGAGTCGTAGGAATGTTTTTATTGCCTCATTTAGTACATTTTCAATTTCAGTTTCAGTCAGTTTTGAATCTTTATTAGTCTTCTCGTAAGTGTACGTGTATGTAAATAAGTGCCTTCATTGGAATGATTTAT